>BJCM01264926.1:0-13865 GCA_018326385.1 Flaveria bidentis
CATAAACATAACACCATAATCACATTATCAATTAGATTATCACCCATTTAACATTATTAATTATTATTAAGTCACCAACGTTAAACGACAACTAGTGTGTGCTCACGACACGTGTATGCAAGACTTAACGGAACTAACGGAGTTGGATAACAGAAATTTACCGGATGTCACATTATCCCCATGTTGAAAGAATTTTCGTCCCGAGAATTGCGTTACATGGTGAGAATTGTTCAATCACTGGTCTACTGCATTGGCACACTGAAATCGAAATCGAGTGAGTTTTGGATGAGTTATCACAGTTGCACTTTGAGAAAGATCCTCATTTCTTAAAGGTTTTTTAGTTTTTGGCTCTGTCCAACTATTCCACCTCCCTTACCATTGATCCTGTTCTTTATGAGGATCATTTCTTTGAATTCTAGAAGACCTGCCAAGAGGTTATCATGGATGGGGAGAAGGCATTGTCTGCTACAGTACAGGGGAGGACAATCTTTATTAGGACTCTAGAAAGATTAACATATTGTCTTTATATGTCTTTTTACTTTTTGTAATAGTATAGGGACTAGTTTGTAATTAGTTAGTTCCTGTGTTTCATTATAAATAGCTTAGACAGTTAGTTAGTAGTTGAGAGTGAACGAACCACTGCTTATTACTTTGTAATTTTCTTTGCTTGATATAAATGAAATTGTGAATTTTGTTGATATCTTGCTTGAATTCTATTAGTTTGTTTGTGTTTTCTTTGAATTGTATTCATATATCATCACAGATTAGCTCAACTGATCCTATCAATTGGTATCAGAGCTGTTGGTAGCTTTTATTTGAGTTATTTGAAGTTTGTCGAACTTTGAAACTCAAAATGTTCACTGAATCTGTGATTGATAGACAATTCAAATGAAAATTTGTGGATTTCAGATGTGTTTCATCATCGGAAACATGTTTTAAACCACAATTAGCAGTTAAATTCATCAAATTCGAGATAATTTGTTGAATTTGTGTTCGAACAGTTCATTGCTTTTTTGAACTGAAAATCACAAAATTGATTGATTTGTTGTTGATATTGATAGAAATTGATGTTAGAAGAATGATTATCGGCATAAAACTCATCTAATTGGAAAGTTTCAATCCAATTAATCAACTTTTGAAGATTTTCAAGAACCATGTATCTGACTCTAAGCTGCCCATCACCTTCTGGGTTGAGGCAGTCAACACTTCCTGCTATGTGCAAAATAGAGTTTTAGTAGTTAAGACTCATGGCAAGACTCCTTATGAACTTTGGCACAAGAGGAAACCTTTCATTGGTTTTCTCAGGTCATTTGAATGTTCTTGTACCATCTTGAATACCAAAGATCAAATTGCCAAATTTGTTGAGAAACCAGATGATGGACACTTCAATGGATACTCTTCTCAAGCTAAGGCTTATAGAGTATACAATCTTAGAACTAGAATTGTTGAGGAGTCAGCCAATGTGACTTTCAATGAACACACACCCTGTGTGGCTGGTTCTGGTCTTGATTGGTTGTTTGATCTTGATTTAGTTACCAACTGTTTTAACAAATCTTGTAAGAATGTTTCAGGATCTACAGATTTCTTACCCACAAGTGATCTTGACCTAACATTTGAGCTTAGAAGACCTTCAAGGCATACATCTTTAGCTATAGTTGTAACTACTTCTGGAAATGAGGTCTCTATCAGCACCACAATGACAAATTGAGCTGATACATTTGATACACCTTCAAATTCTAGCTCAGAGGCTCTACAACCAGATAAAGATACTTTAAATGCAGAAGAAAACAATGGTTGTGGTGGTGACAGTGATCATGAATTTCTTAATGCTGATAACCCTCCATTGATGACAACATCAATGATGTCACACACTCATTGGATCAAGTCTCTCTTGATAAGTGTGATGATATAGTGGGAGATACATCAATGCCAGATCTAACCTAAAAGGATCAACCGAATAACTGCTTTCGCTCTCAAAAGAGCTTCCTCTCCTCAGAGAGGTTGTACAGTTCTCTATTTATAAACTAGAAACTAGGAATTCAAAAAACTAGATTAGAAGAAAGGTCTGCCACTCAGCAACTTGAGATTGACACTCTCAAGGCTCAACTAGCTGAGAAATAGATTGAGAGACCTGTTAGGAATGAGCCTATTCAGGTCTCCTTCACCTCTTCCTCCAGCTCATCTAGCTCTCAAGTTGATGCTACCAAAAAGGGGGAGAGTGTTTAGAGACAAACATATGAGGACCCACAGAGCCAAACTTCAACTTCAACACATTCGGCTCCCTTTACAACTTTGTCTGAGCCATCCCAAGTTGTACTTCAAATAAACCCAAGGATGCTCAGAGATCTCTACAGACTCTTTTCCAAGTTTCTATTGAGATCCTCTATTGATCAGCCAAGCCCTGATGCTGCCATGATGTACTTTGGAGCAGATGAGCTTCAAAGGCTAAGTGCACCTTCTACCACTATGAAAGAAGTTGGTCAACCTAAGGTCTAAATGGAACCTGAGATTCAATTCGAAGGGAAAATAAGGACTGATGGCCCAGCAACTGAAACAGTTGGGACAGAATCTGCACCTTCTCAAACTTCCGAAGCTGAAGTCAAAGCCTTGGAAGAACAACCTAAATCTTCCGAAGCTGAAATGGAAGCCGTAGAAGGACTGTTCTCTCTGTCCGAGGATCTAATCATCACATATGCAATTTTATAACTAGCATCTGAGGTGAATAGTGAGGACTTTCTGGATCAACCTTATGTTCAGACACCTTCTCTACCTCTCTCACAATCAGAATCCACTCTCCAAGAACCACCAAAGTCAAGCTCTTCAAAGGATAACAAAGGGAAGAAGAAAATGATTGCGGAAGAGCTTCAGGAAGAGGAGAAGATTGAAAAGCTAAAAAGAAAATGAAGACTTCCAACTGGGAAGCTATTAGCTGCCAGTACAAAAGCAGCTGCAGCAAACCAGGAGGCTATCAACAACAAAAAGAGAGAAGAGATCATTGACCAGCTCATCAAGCTTGGAGCTGCCAATGAAGAAACACTCTTGCTACCATTAGAGGAGTTGGTGGAACAGGAAAAGGCAACCAGGCTGCAGATGGAAGCAGCAAGGTTGGCCTTGGAGGAAGAAAAGGAAAAGGAACAGAGGGAAGCTGACATGCAGCTCAGGTTGGAAAGGATAGACTTCCTAACCTCCAGAGGTTTCTCTCTTCAAGAGTTGTCTCCACACAACAATGAAACGATCCTTTGGCTCTACAACAAAGGGCAAGATCAAATGGAGAAAGAGAGAAAAAGAGCTACAAGAGAAAATTTGAAGGAGAAGAAGAAGAAGGAAGAATAAGCAAGGATCATTTGAACCAAGAAGATCGGAGAGAAAGCCTGGATGAAAGACTATCTCCAGGCTCACGACTTCTCTGGAAGGCAGGTGGGTCCCATGTCTGAACGGACACTCCAACGGATTGTCAGTGAAATCAAGGCTGACATTCGTTTGGGCAAAAGGAGAGAGATGTACTGAAGAGTACAGGGGATGACCTTCACACCAACCACTCAACCCCAACCTTAACCAATTTCCTTTCCATTCACCATCAAGACTAAACCATCCACTCCTGAATCCACACCTTTACCCACATCCACTTCCTCTCCTCAACCACCCAAACTACCCATCCTTCAACCTAAAATACGTACCAGAACCACTACACCTCATCCTACCCAACAACCTTCTAAACCATCCCCTCAGCCTTCCAAACATCTCTCCCTCGAGGAGTTCAAGGCTATTAAGACAAAGCTCACCAACTGCACAACTTTGAGCGACATCTCCTGTGAGGAAGACTCTGTTATATTACCTTATGTTGATGGATCTTCACATTCCCTCATAAGAGATCAATTTCTTGATCTGCCTAGAGGAACACTGGACCATGTTGCAAGACTTCAAGGCCTCAACTCAGACTCATTGAATGATGAAGAGAAGAGACTAAGAAGAAAGTTGGTGACTCTGCTTGATACAAAGAAAGAGGACAAGATTCCCAGTCAGTCTCTTGTGCCTAGAAAGAAAATAATCTAGTGGAGGTTCGATGAAGCTACTCACAACTTTGTTGTGGAAAGAGAGAATGGTGAAGTCAATAGGCTGAATGCCACATCTCTGCTACACTCTAGCAGGTTTGATATTGCTGAGTTAGCAGAGAAACCATTCTCCAACCCCTCAAACTCTGAAACTGTTGCTCTCATCAAAAATCATCTCAGCAGTCTTCATCTTGCTGAGTTAACTACAAAAGCTAAGATTGAAGAAGAGTTGAAATTGAGAAGAAAGGAAGACAATGATAGACCTCCCACCAAGGGCACAACCTTTCTACAAATGGTGGAGGGTCCTGAATTGGAACCTATAGTTAGATGGGAATATGATTATAGTTCCCATCAACTAACTCTTTTCAGAGAGCCATAACAAAGGGTACATATCATTCAGGGTGACAGATTAGAGTTCCTGTCAACTAAAGATTTGTACAAGCTTCTCAGCACCACATCAGGGAAGAACAAGGAAACTGACAAATATTTACTCTCCTTGGTGCTGAAAGTTTTGAGGAGTACAAACAAGTGAGGTTTTGATAGCATCAGCCTAAGGGGAGTTTGTTGGATCAAGAAGAAGGCTGGTACAACCAAAACCAAATCACTTAGACAAATTTTGGTGCTAAGGCTTCCGAAGCAAAGTGTGGAGCTTCCAAAGGAAGTAGAGTTCTTCCTTAGACAAAGTGAAAGATCAACTTCCGAAGACGAACTCTACTTCCGAAGTCAAAGAACTTACTTTCGAAGAATCAAGTCTAAGAAGAAGAAATCAGAAGACTGCTTCTGAAGTATGAAGAAAGAAGAAGTCCTCAAGCCTCAGAAGAAGTAGCCTCTTCCGAAGTATAAGTGGCTTCGGAAGTACTTTTTTTCTGAAGCCATTTAACCTTCGGAAGACATTGCTATGAAATAGTGGACACAAGTATGGTCTCTGACACTTCGTTGCAGACCTCTGATACTATATGGCACTTTCTCAAAGAGCCATGTAGTTGACTATACTTTATTCAACTGTCACCTTTAATGATAGTACAAGTTACCAACTTTAGTTGGTGACAAAAGGTAAGTCAGGGACATGTCCTGACTATCATATCTCAGATAAGACTTTATCTGAGATACCTTAAACTATAGCTTTGTAGTATATGCTTTAGTTATAGGATCCCAGCTGGTATCAAAGTATATCCAGTTGTAGGTAGTATTATAAATAGTTTCTCATTATAACTCATAACATATGCTTGTAAGAGTCTTGTAACATTTGAGTTGAGAAGCAATATATGCAAGTACCTTGAAATTATATTTTCTGTGTTTGTTCATTACTTATTACATTATTATCAACTATTATTGACTTTATCTTCATCTGAGTGTTGTTCAAGTGAGTATGAGAGAAAAAAAAAGTGTTAGTGACATAAACCGATCCTGCAATTGGTATCAGAGCTTTTTAGGCTCTTCATTGTGAGATCTTACCATCCAAATCAACCTGCTTTTCACTCCTCCCCACAACTCACTTGAAATGACCCTTAACAAATCTGAAGTAGAGATGGGAATAATGACAAAGGCTCCCATCATTACTCCTAAAAACTTCAGGTCTTGGAGCAGAAGAATGGAAGGCTTCATCAGATACCAACACAGCAAGATGTGGAACTCCATTGTCAACGGCCCGTATAATCCAAAGGTGGCATCACCAAGTGGAAATGATGCCATGATAGAAAAAGCTATTGAAGATTATTCTGACAATGACCGAAAGAAGATAGACATAAACAGCAATGCTATGACCATTCTTATGACTGCAATACCCAACTCCATCATGGTGGGGTTTGAGCATTGTAAGTCTGCAAAAGAATTGTTTGATGCTCTTGATCAGATGTATTCAAGCTCCAACGACTCCAAAAAGGACTCATTGAAGCAGCAGTTCGAGAACTTCACTTATATTGCTTGAGAGACCCTCAACCAAGAGTATTTCAGGTACATGGATCTTATCTCCTCTCTCAGTCTATGAAGATCACTCCCGAACTTAGAGATCTCAGGAGAAAGTTCATGAGTGCTCTTCCAAATGAGTAGACATTCTACTCTGTCTCTATCAAGAGGACAAAGAACTTGAACACTCTTACTATGACTGAGCTCTATGGCATCCTTGATGGATACCGTTTAGAGATGGAAAGTAAGAAGGGTCACCAAACAAGCAGACCTCTGAGTCTTCCTGCTAGTAACGCCTTAATGGTTGCTGAAGGCTCAATACCCCCACAACCTCAGCACTACCTGACCTACCACCAGTAGTCATCCTACTCTTCTGGACCATACATCACTTTCCCTGAGACTCCAAGGTCTCAACAGGCTCAGCACAGTTCCTTTTAGGAAAGCTGTTAGGCATGTACATGTTCAGGATTCCTTGACCTCTTCCTCCAGCTCATCTAGCTCTTAAGATGATACTACCAAAAAGGGGGAGAATGTTCAGAGACAAACACGTGAGGACCCAAAAAGCCAACCTTTAACTTCAAAATATTTTGCTCCTATCACAACTTCTTCTGAGCCATCTCAAGTCGCTCTAATAATTGATCCAAGGATGCTCAGAGATCTCTACAGCTTCATTTCTCAGTTCTTGTTGAGATCTACCCGTGATTAGCCAAGCCTTGATGTTGTCATGATATACTTTGGAGCTGAAGAGCTTTAGAGGCTAACTACACCATCTACTACTGTGGAAGAAGTTGGTCAACCTAAGGTCCACATGGAACCTGAGATTCAATTCGAAAGGGAAATGAGGACTCATGGCCCAGCAACTAAAATACTTGGGACAGAATCTGCATTCCCTCAAACTTTTGAAACTAAAGTTAAAGCCTCGGAAGAACAAGCTGAATCTTCCGAAGCTGAAATAGAAGCTGCGGAAGGACTGTTCAAAATGTCCGAGGAACTAATCATCACAGATGCAATCCTAGAAATAGCATATGAGGTGAACAATGAGGACTTTCTGGATTAACCTCCTGTTTAGACACCCTCTCTACCTCTCTTACAATCAGAATCCACTCTCCAAGAACCACCAAAGTCAAGCCCTTCAAAAGATAACAAAGGAAAGAAGAAGATGACTGCGAAAGAGCTTCTGGAAGAGGAGAAGATTGAAAAGCTAAAAAGGAAAGGAAGACTTCCAACTGGGAAGTTGTTAGCTGCCATTTCAAAAGCAATCGCGGCCAACTAGGAGGCTGCCAACAACAAAAAGAGAGAAGAGTTCATTAATCAGCTCATTCAGCTCAGAGCTTCCAATGAAGAAACACTCCTGCTACCATTAGAGGATTTGGTGGAACTGGAAAGGGCAACCAGGTTGCAGCAGGAAGCAGCAAGGTTGGCCACAGAGGACGAAAAAGAAAAGGAAAAGAGGGAAGCTGGCATGCAGCTCAAGAGAGAAAGGATTGATCTTATAATCTTCAGAGGTTTCTCTCTTCAAGAACTCTCTCCACATAATGATAAAACGATCCTTTGGCTCTTTAACAAAGAGCAAGATCAAATGGAGAAAGAAAGAAAAAGGGCTGCAAGAGAAAAGTTGAAAGAGAAGAAGAAAAGGGAAGAAGAAGCAAGGACATCTGCAACCAGGAAGATAGGTGACAAAGCCTAGATGAAGGACTATCTCTGGGCTCACGGCTTCTCTGGAAGGCAGGTGGGTCCCATGTCTGAAAGGACACTCCAACGAATAGTCAGTGAGATAAAGGATGATATTCGTTTGGGGAAAATAAGAGAGATGTACAGAAGGGTACCGGGATAACCTTCACACCAACCACTCAACCCCAACCTGAACCTATCTCCTCTCCATTCGCCATCAAAACTGAACCATTCACCCCTGAAGCTACACCCTTACCATCACCCATTTCATCTCCTCAACCACCCAAACTACCCATCCATCAACCTAAAACACTTACCCGAACCACTCCACCTCATCCTACCTAGCAACCTTCCATGCCATCCCCTCAGCCTTCTAAACACCTCTCTCTAGAGGAGTTCAAGGCAATCAAGACAAAGATCACAAACTGCACAACTTTGAACGATATCTCCTGTGAGGAAGACTCTGTCAACATCACCTATGTTGATGGATCTTCATGTTCCCTCACAAGAGATCAATTTCTAGATCTTCCTAAAGGAACACTGGACCATGCTGCAAGACTTCTAGGCCTCAACTCAGACTCATTGAATGATGTAGAGAAGAGACTAAGAAGAAAGCTGGTGACGCTGCTGATACAAAGAAAGAGGACAAGATTCCTAGTCAGTCTCTTGCGCCTAGAAAGAAAATACTCCAGTGGAGGTTCGATGAAGCTACTCACAACTTTGTTATGGAAAGAGAGAATGGTGAAGTCAACAGGCTAATTGCCACCTCTCTGCTACACTCTAGCATGTTTGATATTGCTAAGTTAGCAGAGAAGCCATTCTCCAACCCCTCCAACTCTAAAACTGTTGCTTTCATTAGGAATCATCTTAGCAGCCTTCATTTTTCTAAGTTAACTGCAAAATCCAAGATTGAAGAAGAATTGAAATTGAGAAGAAAGGAAGACAAGGAAAGACCTCCTACCAAGGGCACAACCTTTATACCAATGGTAGAGGGTCCTTAATAGGAACTTATAGTTAGATGGGAATATGATTATAATTCCCATCAACTAACTCTTTTCAGAGGGCCACAACAAAGGGTACATATCATTCAGGGTGACAAACTGGAGTTCCTGTCAACTAAAGATTTATACAAACATCTCAGCACCACATCTGGGAAGAACAAGGAAACTGATAAATTTTTACTTTCCTTGGTGCTGAAAGTTTTGAGCTGAAACAAGTGAGGTTTTGGTAGCATCAGCCTAGGGGGAGTTTGTTGGATCAAGAAGAAGGCTGGTGCAACCAAAACCAAAACACTTAGACAATTTTGGTGCTACTTACAAAGGCTTCCGAAGCTAAGTATGGAACTTTCGAAGGTAGTAGAGTTCTTCCGAAGACAAAGTGAAAGATCAACTTCAGAAGACAGGCTTTACTTCCGAAGTCAAGAACTCACTTCCAAAGATCAAGACTAAGAAGAACATATCAGAAGACTACTTCCAAAGTATGAAGGAAATAAGAAGTTCTCAAGCCTCGGAAGAAGCAGCCTCTTCCGAAGTATAAGTGGCTTTGGAAGTACTTGTTCTTCCGAAGCCATTTAACCTTCGGAAGACACTGCTACGAACCAGTGGACATAAGTATGGTCTTTGATACTCCGCTGCAGACCTCTGATACTACATGGTATTTTCTCAAAGAGCCATGTCGTTGACCATACTTTATTCCACTATTCACCTTTTTATGATAGTACAAGTTACCAACTTTAGTTGGTGACAAAAGGTAAGTCAGGGACATGTCCTGACTACCATATCTCAGATAAGACATTATCTAAGATATGTTAAACTATAACCTTGTAGTATAGGCTTTAGTTATAGGATCCCAGCTGGTATCAAAGTATATCCGGTTGTAGGTAGTATTATATATAGTTTCTCATTGTAACTCATAGCTTATGCTTGTAAGAGTCTTGTAACATTTGAGTTGAGAAGCAATATATGCAAGTACCTTGAAATTATATTTCTATGTTTGTTCATTACTTATTGTATTATTATCAACTCTTATTGACTCTATCTTCATCCGAGTGTTGTTCAAGTGAGTTTGAGAGAAAAACAAAGTGTTAGTGACATAAACCGATCCTACATAGTTGTTCCCACCACTCCTAGATCACGACTAAATGTTTATCATCCTTTGGATAATCTCATTGGAGATGTTCGATCAGGAGTACATACAAGAAATCAGCTCAGTGATGGAAAAGGGATAGCTTCACGATGGTTTGTATCGATATTTTGTGTATCAATTTGAGCCAAAATATGTTAGTGAAGCCCTAAACAACGAGGCAAGGGTGAGTGCCATGCAAGAAGAACTTCTTCAATTCAAGAAGTTAGGAGTATGGACACTGTTAGATAGACCTAAAAGTGCTAAGGTCATTGGCACCAAATGGGTCTTGAAATGCAAGAAAGATGACCAAGGGGTCATAATAAGAAACAAGGCTCGACTTGTAGTTCAAGGATTTTGACAAGTCGAAGTAATTGATTACAATAAAGTGTTTGCACCTGTGGCTAGAATGGAAGCAATCCGTATCTTCCTAGCCTATGCATATTACATGAAGATCAAAGTTTATAAACTAGATGTGAAGAGTGCATTCCTTCATGGTGAAATCCGGGAGATAGTGTATGTCATTTAACCCGAAGGATTTGAGGATCCTTACCATTGGGATAGAGTTTACAAGCTGGATAAGGCTCTATACGGGCTTCATCAAACCCCGAGAGCTTGGTATGAAAAACTCTCCACTCATTTGGTGAAACACGATTTTCGCAGAGGAGTAATTGACTGTACACTGTTCATCAAAGAAAAGGATGGTGACTTACTGCTAGTATGGATTTATGTTGATGACATAATATTCGGTTCCAAAAACAAATATCTATGCAAAGAATTTGAAGCAGTAATGGAGGCTGAATTTGAGATGAGTGCCATGGGAGAGATGAAGTTCTTTCTCGGGTTACAGGTGGATCAAACACCAAAGGGAATATTTCTACATTAGACCAATTATGTAGGCTATATTCTTAGTTGGTTCGATATGGAGAATGCTTCGGCAGCTGGGACTCCACTTGCTACAAACCATGATATGGCACCCGATGAAAATGGTGATCTGGTGGTTGCCACCATGTACCGAGGAATGATCGGATCCCTCATGTACCTCACTGCCTCACGACCTGATATCATGTACGCGACGTGTTTCTGCTCTAGATATCACTGAAAGTCAACCAACTCATAGGAGTCAAAAGGATATTTCGTTATCTGAATGGTACTCCAACACTTGGGCTGTGGTATCCTCATGATGATGACTTTGAGCTTATAGCGTATAGCGATTCGAATTATGGCGGCTGCAAAATGAACTACAAGTCAACATCTGCAGGATGTCAATTCTTTAGGAGAAGATTAGTCACGTGACAGTGTAAGAAGCAGACATCGGTTGCTCTATCAACTTGTGAAGTTGAATACGTTGTTGCTGCAAGCTGCTGTTCACAAATCATCTGGATTCAACAGCAAATTCGGGACTATGGTTTGAAATTCTCTAACATTCCTATATTTGTTGATAATTTTGCTGCTATAGCCGTAACTAAAAATCATGTCCAACATCCTAAGACCAAACACATTGGAATTAAATATCACTTTATACGTGATTATTTTAAAAAGAATTTAATCGATGTTGTTAAAATTAATACGGACTTTCAACGCCTTGACCTCTACACAAAAGCTTTTGATAAACCAAGATTTTTATATCTGTTAGAGGTCAACGACATGAAAAAGAAATCTAAGTGATTCCAGAAGATGACAGTACATAGTCCGACAAGTAGAGTCAATTTTTATTTTATTTTATTTCTTTGCATATTAAAATTCTCAACGCAAAAGAATTTTCGGTTTTAGAATTTTAGGGGGAGAATAGGTTAGATTAGTATTAACTCAGTAGTTTTTTTAATTACTTAAAAAACGAGGGAGGAGGACAGCTTAGCTAAAAGGAAAGAAATCAAATCTGCAATACTAATTTAACGAATTTGGAAAATGATAGTACACAGGGAACAGATTAATTTGGGACTTTAATAGGTTTAAGTACTCATGATGCAAAATTCAAAGTTAAGTCTGAATAGTCAAAGCAAAATAAAAGGAAAGATGATAGTTAAACTAGTACACTACTATGGTAACATAGAGAAAGTAGACCTAGAGGTTGTTAGCACATTAGATGATGTGTCAGTAGATTCAACACAATAGATAAGTAGACCTCATTGGTGATTTCAAGATCAAACTAAGTTGTTCAACAAGTTGTGGGTTCCCATCTTATCATTGGTTAACACAATTAACGAAGTTTCAATAAGGGGTGACGAGCAAAATAAACGCCGCAAATGTGTGTGGATGACCATAAAATATGAGCAAAACACATGAAAAATGCAAAAAGCAATCAAGCTAATAACCTATGTTGTTGGTGCGATCTGTGCAAAAAGAAAATAATTGCTCAAACAAGAAGATAGGCTGGTACCTCTCTGCTGTGCGATGATACTGACCTGATGATAAGCATAACCTAAATATTCTAGAATTCATTGTTGTTTGCACCTCTCTATTGTGCGGTGGCACTGACCTGAGGCTTAGCATCTTTTTGAAAGATCTTAGAATAGTTTCTTCTTGTAAAATACCCGTAGACCGCTCAAAAATCTCCTGAGGAACGTTGATTACCATATAACTGTGGGATCCACAAATGCTTGTTGAAATAAGTAAACCTTAAATCATCACCAATGAGTGTCAAAAATCTGTGTATGGATTTAAGAGGACAAGTATACTGACAATCATCATGAGATGCAGGTCTTAAAAGTCAAAATCATTATGTGCAACTTGTAGTTCTAGTATGATTTCCTAAAATTGATGTTGTCTATCAGTGAAAACAAGGATCAAGCATCAAAATTGTTTATTAAAGTGTCCCAAGTGAGTCTGATATACCTGTATAATTCAAAAATGAATCGTACCAGAAATGAGTAACTAGAATTGAAGCTGTGTTGTCAATAAAGTAAAATGAATTAGAATTATTCTAATAGGTCGTATTTCATCTCTAATAAAAAATACAAAAATATGTCTTGTTATTGTTCTTAATTTCAAGGTTGTTCTGTTTAGTTTTAGTAAATTGTAATTTAAGAGTCGGACTCAACAACTCGTCGTAATCTGTGAATCACTCACTTAAAAGGGCCACGTCTGAGGTGACCAAAACATTCAAAAATAAAATGAGTCTGGTCTGAGGTGACAAATTCATTTTAGGTAAAAGGATCACGTCTGAGGTGATCAACAGTGTTTTCCAATTAAAAAGGTCATGTCTGAGATGATCATTGCTGATAATGTTTTATCTATTGTTAAAAGGATAAGTTTTTGAAAGTGCATAAGGTCAAATAATCAAGTCAGAGTCATTCGCACGACTAGACCATATGTATGAACCAGTCACACGATTGGATCATGAGTATGAGCCAATCGCACGAATGGTGGTGACTGACTGAACCCCAGTGCAAGAATGAAGCTGACCGAATGAGTCAGTCGCACGACTGAAACCTAGTCGCACGACTGACTGTGACCGATTGAGCAAGTCGCATGACTGAGCCCCAGTCACACGAATCAAGAGTGTGAATAGGTTCAGTCGCACGACTGAAGGAAACCCTAGTATAAATAGAGGGGAAGTCGGTCACAGACACTCATCACCCCCAAATCGCATGAAAGCAATACTACTCTGCCCAAATTTCATATTAGTTATTTAGCACCCTGTTTGTGATACTAACTGATTACGCATTGTTTCTACAGGTAATGCGAGACTAGATTCGATCAAAATGCACAGATTAAGCTTGCCCTAACGTTCAAATCTGTTCAAAACAAAACCGAGACAAAGTCTTCTAAATAATCCACTAATTTGTACTTAAACGTCAAATTATTTAGTACTAAGTGTTATTTTGATGGATTGCGAGTCAAATGAGACTAACCTGAACGTTTAACATCAAGAATTGACCAAGAATCGATTCTACAGTACGGAACAGAGACGTTTTGTGAATGGACACACTGATGAACTTCAATCGCACGATTGAAATGGGTAAATGACTCTATCGCACGAATGAACCATGCGTATGAACTCAGTCACACGACTTATTCAACCACATAGAACAGCATACGACTCAGTTGAGTCGCAGGTTCATTCGCACGACTGAGCTCATTCGCACAACTAAGACTCAGTCGGATTGTCCATTC
>BJCM01264930.1:0-19592 GCA_018326385.1 Flaveria bidentis
TAAGAAGCACCAATTTCGGAGGAATTTTCATCCCTGGTTTGAGGATAATGCACTCATGTTCTGTGAAAAGAATTTGGTGCTTTTGATCATAAAAATGAGAAACACTTAACAGATTGTGTTCAAGCTGTTTGACAAAGTGAACTTTGTCAACTTTTAATTTTCCATTGGATATACTTCCTTTGCCAGAAATATATCCTCCGGCCTCACCTCCAAACTGGACAGGACCTCCATCAAATGTTGAAATTGTTTAAAAGAGATCTGTTACCTGTCATGTGCCTGGAGCATCCACTGTCCACAATCCAAATATTGTTATTCTTGTCATATGGATGTCCCTGCACATAAGATGAGATGATTAGTTTTGGATTGGAGACCCAAGCCTTGTTGGTCTTGGTTTCTTCCAATGATAATGACATAATTGAACCAAAGGTTAAGCATGGGGGGTTCAATGGATGTCTTTGAAGAAGAGGTTTGGGCTGCAACATCCTTCTTGATCTTCCAATACATCCTTTGGTTGATCAAAGAGGATGAGCCTGTTGAAGCTTTTACAGCATGGCATTCTTCCGAAGCTTCTTTCTTTTCGGAAGAACCCTTCACCACCTTTTCTTCCGAAGCAGTCTTCTTCTGGGTTGGTTTCAAGGGAACTTTCTTGTTCTTCTAAACTTTAACAGCTTTAGTTTCCGAAGCCATTTTCCCTTCGGAAGAAAGATTTTCTTCCAAAAGCAACCTTGCTTCAGAAACCAGCTTCCCTTTTTTCATCACTTGAACCATTTGATAAGCTCCATATGTGAAACCTTCCCTGACTCCTTTTCTAACATTATTCGCATAGTGTGTGCTAGCAGGATTGTAGTAACAATCTTTAGCCATGTGGTTTTACAGACCACTCATTATGCATGCAATGTTAGCCTTTTGGGGACCTGAAGATTGCTGCTTCTTGTCTGTTCTCTTCTGATCAACAACCTTTCCCTTTAACTTTTGATCCTTTGGTAGGGAAGGAGTGCTGGTACTACACTCCTTTCCTGAATCAGAAGTACCTACCACTTGGGATCCGGATGAGATGATACACCCTTTTGTTTTGAGTCAATCATCAGCTTAGACTCAGCCACTTTCATGGCAGTTCTTCTTGCAGCTTTAGCTTTACTTCTTCTGGCTTTGGTGGTTAGGATTTGATCTTCACTGGGAGAGGTAGGTTGATTTACATGTTCCTTTCCTATGGTGGCCACTATTATTGCATCATTCTTCAACTCATGTGAAGATGGGTTAGCAGTTGGGACCTCTTGCTCTTCAGTACCACATCTAGGTTGTCTAATAGACTCATAGAGTGTGGTGGAGCTATTTCATTGGTTCCCAACCCTCCTTTGTTTTGATAACAAATTTTGGAGTGGGAGGATGATGCACTAATAGCTTGGAAGTTTTGCTCAGAGATAGCATACTTCCTAGCTTTAGCCTAAGCAGTGACAAGCTGGGCTTGAGCCTTAGACTATTTGAATATTAAATCCTTTATTTGAGTCTTGTAGTTTGTGTGTTCATGTTTTAATAAGGACATAGTTTTCTCCAACTCTTCAATTTTTCTTTGATAGTTAGCTTCAACCCTTTTAAAATCAGATTTCAAGATATTTAAAGACTCAATATCAGATTAATTTCCATATTGTAGTCCTGATAAAGTTTAACCTTAGCAATACAAATAGGAGTACAAAGATGTTCATATACCTTGTTATCATCTATTCCAGCCATGAGTGCTTGAGCAGGAGTCACATCCTGTACCATGAAGCTTTAGTCAAACTCTTGAGCCATTGCAGCAGTTTTTTGTTGACTTTCTAGTGGGCTTTGATGTAGAGGGATATGTGGAGGCTTATGGGGTTCCCGGATTTGTCTTGGGAGCCTTGCATTCCCTTGCAAAATGACCAAGTTGGTTACAGTTGAAAACCAATTGCAGGATCGGTTTATGTCACTAAACACTTTGTTTTTCTCTCCAACTCATTTAAACAACACTCGTATGAATGAGAGTCCCTAAGAGTTGATAATAATATAATAAGTAACAATGAACACAAAAAGATAATTTTCAAGGTACTTTCATATATTGCTTCTCAAATCAAAGTGTTACAAGACTCTTACTAGCATTGATTATGAGTTACAATGAGAAACTATATATAATACTACCTACAACTGGGCATTCTTTAATACCAGCTAGGATCCTATAACTAAAGCAGATACTACTGTGCTAAAGTTAAGGTATCTTAGATAATGTCTTATCTAAGATATGGTAGTCATCACATGTCCATGACTTACCTTTTCTCACTAACTAAAGTTGGTAACTGTGCTATCTAACAAAAGGTGAACAATAGGATAAAGTAAGGTCAACTACACGGCTTTTGAGAAAGTGCCATGCAGTATCTCAGAGGTTTGCAACAGATTGTCAGAGACCATTCTTATGTCTACTAGTTCATAGCAGTGTGTTCCAAAGGTTAAATGGCTTCGGAAGAACTTGTTCTTCTTAACCTACTTATACTTCGGAAGAGGCTGCTTCTTCCAAGGCTTTAAGGACTTCTGCTTTTCTTCAAACTTGGAAGTAGTCTTCTCATTTTTCTTTCTTAGACTTGATCTTCGGAAGTGAATAATTCTGTCTTCTGAAGCAGAGTTTGTCATCAGAAGTTGATCTTTTACTTCAACTTTGGAAGAGACTCTATTTCCTTTGGAAGTCCATTATAGCTTTGGAAGTCTTCTTTTATCTTCACCAAAATAAACTAAGTGAAATGGTTTTGGTTGCAGTAGCCTTCTACTTGATCCAACAGAAACCATTGGGTTTATATGTGAAAAGGATTTAAGACAAAGTTAATGAAATAGGATAAACTTTGAAATCCGGATGTCGGTCCCACATCTGAAAAAAAAGTTTGTTTTTTGCTCAAAAAGTAGTTTGCTTGGAATTCAAAAATCTTCCGAAGGTAAATTGTCTTCGGAAGTTTTTGATGAAAGAACTTCCAAAGCCAAAATGAATTCAGAAGAATTTCCTGAGAGTTTTTGAAAATTTTGCTTTGGAAGAGAATTAAGACTTAAAAGTTTTATTTAGTTAAGAATAAAGCTTCTGAGAGTTAATATGCTTTGGAAGAAAATTGTCCTTAAAAACATGTATGTGCCTAAGAGAAAATTTTAAGCTTCGGAAGAGATTTCAGATGATACCTGATATTGATGTGTTTTGTCCTGGAGTGCTGTATTAGATTCTCAATGATAGAGATAGCATTATTGTTCTCTATGTGAATGGGAGTCTCCTTGAAGTTTATTCCATAGTCAAGCATCTGATTTTGAATCCAAAGCACTTGAGCACAGTAGCTTGCAGCAGCAATGTATTCAGCTTCAGCAGTTGATGTAGAGACACATGATTGTTTCTTGCATTGCCATGAGACAACCCTTCCACCAAGAAATTGGCATCCCCTAGATGTAAACTTTGCAGTCATATTGCATCCATTATAATCACTATCTGTATATGCATACAGATTGAAGTCAAAGTTCTTGGGATACCAGAGGCCAAGTGTTGAGACACCTTTGAGGTATCTTAGAATTCTCTTGGTAGTGATAAGAAGTGACATCTTGGGGTTGGATTGATATCTTGCACAAATACATGTGGCAAACATGATATCAGGCATGCTAGTTGTAAGGTACCCAATCATAGCCCTGTAAAGGTGTTCATCCACACACTCCCTCTCAAGATCAGGCCCAAGGGAGTGGTTTCTTGCTATGGGTGTCTTAGCAATCTTACAATCAGTCATGTTGAACCTTTTGAGTATGTCGTGAACATACTTTGACTGACTAATAAAGATGCCATCTTCAACTTGCTTCACTTGAATTCCCAGAAAAAATTGAGTTCCCCCATGGCGCTCATTTCAAATCTGTCCTTCATCAGCTTCTCAAAATCTTTGCAGAGCCTTGGATTAGTTGAACCAAAGATGATGTCATCTACATATATTTGAACTAGCATCAAGTCATATCCTTGTCCTTTGATGAAGAGAGTTCCATCTATAGTACCCCTTCTGTATCCATGCTTGTAGAGATACTAAGATTTAGTCTCATACCACTTCCTTGGTGCTTGGTGCCATAAAGAGCTTTATCAAGCTTGCAGACATAATCAGGATGATCAGGATCTACAAAACCATATGGTTGTTTGACATACACCACTTCATCAATTACCCCATAGAGAAAAGCACACTTGACATCAAGTTGATAGACCTTGAAGTTTTTGGATGCAACAAAATCCAAGAATATCCTAACAGTTTCCAGTCTTGCTACAGGAGCAAATACATCAGTTTAGTCAATTCCTTCTTGTGTGTACCCTTGAACAACTAGTCTAGCTTTATTTTTGATGATAATTCCTCTATCATATTTTTTATTCCTAAACACCCATTTGGTTCTTATAGTAGTCTTCCCATGAGGAAGAGGACATAGGTTCCAAACCTTTTTCCTTTTGAATTGAAGCAGCTCCTCTTGCATAGTTTCAACCCAACTTCCATCCTTTAGAGCCTCATCAATTTTCTTGGGCTCTATTTGAGATAAGAAACAAGAGTGAAGACAATCATTTGCATCAGGGGTTTGTCCTCTTATTCTTACCCTATGTCAACATCTCTAATGATGTTTGTGGTGGGATGAGACTTGTGGATCCTTAGCTGAGGGATCACAACAAGTTGCTAAGAGAGATCTAAATTAGAGAAATTTAGATCTGACATTGATGTTTCTCCCACCACATCGTCACACTTATCACGAGAGACTTGATCCAAAGAGTGTGTGACATCATTGATGTTGTCTTCTATGGAGTGGTTGTCAGCATCGAGAAATTCTTGATCACTATCACCACCACCATTTTCTTCTATATTTGAAGCTTCTTTATCTGGTTGTGGAGCCTCTGAGCTGGAATTTGAAGGCATCTCAGATGTATTAACTGAATTTGTCATTGTTGTGCTAATAAAAATTCATTTGCAGAGTTAGTTATAATTCATTTGCAGAGTTAGTTACAAATAGAGTTAAAGATGTATAGCTTGAAGGTCTTATTAGCTCAAATCTTGGATTAGGATCACCTGTAGGTAGTATGTCTGTAGATCCTAAAACATGCTCACAAGATTTGTTAAAATAGTTTGTAACTAAATCAAGATCAAACAACCAATCAGGACTAGAACCTTTCACACTGGGAGTGTAAGTCACATTTGTTGAATCTTCAACAACTCTAGTTCTGAGATTGTATACTCTAAAAGCCTTAGCTTGGAAAGAGTATCCAATGAAGTGTCCATCATCTGATTTCTCAACAAACTTGTCAATTTGATGTTTGGTATTCAAGATGGTGCAAGGAAATCCAAATGACTTAAGAAAGCCAATGAAAAGTTTCCTCTTGTGCCAAAGTTCATAAGGAGTCTTACCATGAGTATTAACCACTAAAACTCTGTTTTGAACATAACAACCCATGTTGACTGCCTCAGCCCATAAGGTGATGGGCAGTTTAGCGTCAGACAACATAGTACTTGCTACTTCAATAAGAGTCCTATTTCTCCTCTCAGTAACACCATTTTGCTGAGGAGTCATGGGAGCACTATATTGTCTTGTAATACCATTTTCATCACAAAACGTATCAAGGATTTAGTTCTTGAATTCAATTCCTTGATCACATCTTATGGTTTTGACCTTATGATCACATTGATTCTCAATCTTTAAGATGACATTCTTTAGAATCTCAAGATTCTTATCCTTAGTTCTAAGGAAGAAGACCCATGTGAATCTTGTAAAATCATATGTGATCACTAAACAATAAGAGGTCCTTCCTAGACTCATTACACTATTAGGGCCAAAGAGATCCATATGTAACAAGTGTAGGGGAGTAGTGATGGAGTTTCTTTCCTTAGGCTTGTGAGATAACTTGTGTTGCTTCCATTTCAGGTATGCCACACAATGATCATCACTTGTAAACTCTTTCTTTGGTATTCCAGTTACGAAATCATTCTTAATTAGTTAATTTGCTTTAGATAGAAAGCATGTGACTTCTCCTGAGGGAGATGTTTCTTGTAGATCCATCTTATACATGTTCCCTCTCCTAGGGGCTCTAAGCAGGATATGCTCTTGAGGAATGATCACCCCAGGATTGAGAACAATGCACTCATGCTCAGTGAAGAGCATGGTATGACTCTAATCACAAAATTGAGATACACTCAGAAGATTGTATCCAAGCTCCTTGATAAAGTTTACCTTTTCAATGTTGAGCTTACCATTTGTGACTTTGCCCCTTCTAGAAATGTAACCACCTTCATCTCCTCCAAAAGCAACTTGTCCTACATCAATTCTTTCAAAATTTTAGAGTAGTGACCTATTGCCTATCATGTGCCTAGAACAACCACTATAAATGATCTAGACATTTTTGTTTGTCTTGAGCTGTTCCTGCACAAAGAAAATGATTAGTTACATTTGGAAACCCAATCCTTATTGGTCTTGGGATCATCAAAATAAGGTAAAGACAATGCAACAGTAATTGATCCTATAGTCATGCTCGATGGATCATTTGCTGAAGTTGATGAGAAACTATCAGCACTTGGTCTTTCTTTGTCTTCCACACCACCTTTGGAAGCTTAGACTTGACCATCAATACTTTGGAAGTTTTGCTAACTTTGGAAGTTTTGTTAACTTTGGAAGTTTTGATAACTGGTCCTTTGGAAGATCTTGCTTTCACTGCAATAATCTTTAGTACTTCAGAAGCATTCCTTTCTTCCGAGACCAAAGTGTCTTCTAAAGGCAAGTTTCCACTTGTCTTATTCTTCATTTTGGAGCTTCTGAAGGAAACAAATTTTCCTTCCAAATCTTTCTTCTTCTTCTCCAGACTTTTTGAAGTTTCTTTCTTTATGATGTGGAGTACTCTTTGGATTGTAGATACAATCCTTAGCAAGATGAGATATACTCCCACACATAACACAATCCGTTTTCTTCCTTCTAGGAGTCTTCTTCTGAGAAAAAAGTTGAACTTGATCACGTTCATTCTCCATCTTCATCTTCTTAGATGATGTGGCAGTTCTGGTGGGGTTGGAACTACTCTTGGAGCTTGATGGTTCATGTTGTACAGTAGTGGTACACAACTTATTAGCCTTCTTCTTGATGATGGGATGACTTGGACATGAACTAGAACTCTTTTTGGTGGAGTTCAAATTTGTGTCCTCAACTTTAACCATATCAAATCCTGCAGAAAAAAAACTTGTTTCTGTGCAAAGCTGAAGGTGGCCTTGATCTCCTGAGCCTTCCTTTCCTTTCTTTTGCTCTTTCTGATCAAGTTCTTTCTCTTGGACTTGGTCATGACAACATCTTTACTCTTCTCAGAGGGATGATGACCCTTCTTAGAATGCTCTTTTTCACTCCTCTCAGAGTCATTCTTCATCATCTCCTCTTCATCCTCTTCAGTCAAGGGCTCTATGAAGGGAAGCTCATCTTCACAAGTTCCACACCTAGGAGATCTTACAAACAAGATTATGTGTGGAGGAGCTATCTCACAAGATCCTAATCTCTGCTTATTCTGATAACACACTTTTGAATGCAAGGATGAGGATATCATGTTCTTGAAGGTCTCTTCTTCAAGAACGCATTTTTCTGCCTCGGCTTTACTGATCACAAGCTCAGCCTGGCATTCAGTCAACTTAGTTATGAGATCCTTGATCTAAGTCCTCTAATTTGTATATGAGATCCTTGATCTAAGTCCTCTAATTTGTGTACTCATGTTTAAGAACTGAAATAGTTTTCTCTAAGTCGTCTTTCCTTAACTTATAATCATTTTCAGCCTTATTGAAATCAGATTTTAAATTATTCAAGGACTCAAGATCAGATCTCATCTTTAAGTTGTAGAACCTGTATCTATTAACTTTAGCAATACATTCATGATTGCAAAGATGTTCCAATACCTTGGCTTCATCGTGGTCATCCATGAGTGCATGATTTGGAGTTGAATCTTCCACCCGAAAACTCCAGTCAAAGTCTCCTTCTTCAACAACAACTGCAGCTTGCTGCTTTGGCTTCTCATTCTGCGGAGCTTTCTTAGTGTAGTTTGGTTTGGATTTAGTCCGGCCACCATTTGATCTTGGTGTCTTGCACTCTCTAGCAAAGTGTCCTATCTGGTTACAGTTGTAACTTTTACCTTGCTTTTATCCAGCCCAAACTTTCCACTGGTTACATTGCTAGGAAACTTCCTCCCTTTTCTCTTGTAGAACTTCTTGGCTCTATGAGTGAGAAGAGCCATCTACTAAATTATCTCCATATAATCCAGATCATTTGAATGGATACAGTCCAAGTCTTCAAGGGTGAAGAAAAGTTACCTAAGGATTCATTAGCAGAGACAAAAGCCTAAGAAGAACTTGTCTCTTGGAAGGGACTTCCTTGAGTGTAGCTTTCTCTTGGAGTATCTGGAAAGGTGATGAAAGGACCCTTTTGTGAGTTGTTAGGGTAGAATATGAGATAATATTGAGGTTCTATGCTATCCTTTTCAGTCACATGAAGGGCTGTAAGGATTAAATATAAAGGCTGATGCAACCCAAACACCCAAAGTCTCTCCTGCATGCATGCACAAGTGTACTGAAGCCGAATGCTTCGGAAGTTTCACACAAGCATCAGAAAATACACTAAGTGTGAAATCTTCCAAAGCCAAGACCAATATCTTTCGAAGCCAATGATGAAGTCTTCCGAAGCTTCAAAGACAAAGTCTTCCGAAGCTTCAAAGACAAAGTCTTCCAAAGCCAACACTTGAAGACAGATTTCTTCCGAAGACTTTTGAACACATGCTTTATCTGATGTACTTTTTACATAAAATTGGACCCCTTTCCTCTACAACTCTATAAAGTCACCAACTTTCATAAGTTGGTGAAAAGGTCCATGCTTTTGGTAACTGTACATTGAGTCTTGAGTCTGTAACTTTCTACTTTATGTACTTTATCCTTTTTGTAATATATTAGGATGTGAGCTATGGCATGTCATAGTTAATAGTCAAAAGGCAATCTACCTTTTGACTCTACATTTGTTTTTGTTTGTTGTCTAGTTAATTGTATCCAACTAGCCTTCAAAGTATGGCTTGCTGTAAGATGTAGTATATGTATCTCAAGTACTTGTAACTTTCTGATATGGTTTGTAACATTTGTAATAGAACTTAAGAAAGCAATATACTGCAATCTTGAAAACCAACTCCTTGTGTGTTTTACTATCTTGTTCTATCTCATATTTACTTTTGTTCTTAGTATCATTACAAAAGGTTAACCAGTTCAATGGTTGATCTGTTAAGTGTTCTTATCAACTCTCGTCACTGTGTTGTTGTGCTATAAGTGCATACCCTTCACCGGTCCTACAATTGGTATCAAAACATTCCAAGCTCTTGATATAAGATCTCACCATCTTAAGATCCCTTACACACACAAAATACTTAACATCTCAAATGGCACCTATTTCCAAATCTGACATGGAAACTGGAACCATGAAAAAGTCCCCACTGATCACTCTTGATGACTTTGACACTTGGTACCAAAGAAAGGAAGGATTTATTAAGTCTTTAGACTCAAGAATATAGGAGTCTGTTGAAAATGGACCTTACAAACCAAGCACCTATTCTACTGCTGGAGGTGGTATGATCCCCAAGGCTGTGGCTGACTACTCAGATGAAGATAGAAAGAGAGTAGAGATTGACCAAAAGGCCATGACAGCCCTTCAGACTGCTCTTCCAAACTCTGTGTACAAAGGTTTCAAGAAATGCAAAACAACTAAACAGCTATGAGATGCATTGAAACTAATGTATGAGGGTTCCTATGAAGACAAGGAGAACTAGAAGGATCTCCTGAAGTAGCAGTTTGAAAATTTCACTTTTAAAGCAGGTGAGACCATGACTCAACAATACTTCAGGTATATTGAGATTGTTGTTACCCTAGTAGATGGTGGAGTGGCTCTTGAGAATAGAGATATTGTAAGAAAGTTCATGTCCTCTGTTCTTAGGCAATGACTACTGTGTTATTATCAAGAGAACTGAGAACCTGAAGACTCTCACCTTGATAGAGTTGTATGGGATTCTCAGTGGCTACCAGATGGAGATGAACATGCAAGGTTCATTTGGCAACTCTAACAATAAAATGGGTTCAGCCCTTCATGTGGTTGAAAGGGATAGCATAGAACCCCAACATCATCTCATATGCTACCCTAACAACTCATAAAGGGTCCTTTCATCACCTTCCCTGAGACACCAAGGGAGAACTATACTCAAGGAAGCCCATTCCAAGAGACAAGTTCTTCTCAAGCCTTTGTGTCTTCTGATGAAAGTTGTAGTACCTTTCTATTCACCCTTGAAGATCTGGACTGTATCCATCCAGATGATCTGGAGTATATGGAGATAGTCCAGTGGATAGCTTTTCTCACTCACAAAGACACTTCTCCTAAGGAGCAAACCACTCCCATCACTTCTATAATCAGTGTTGAGGTTCCTCATGCTCAGCCTGATGAGCTCACAAGCCCAAATTCCTTAAGCCTTCACTCTGAGTCTTAACACTCAAGTGAACAACCTTCAGGGGACAGTTACGATTCCCATCCTCTGGATTTAAACCAACCCATTCTTAAGCTTGACTTCTATACTGATGAAGACTTAGGTTTCAGTGAGTACCATGACTCGCTCTTCTTTTCCACTTCTAAAATAGAGATGAGTGCTCCTGGTCTCCTATGTCTAGACCACATAAGTCACACATCATTGAGGTGGATACTTCTGAACCTGTCCATGATATCCATATAGAAGAGGCTCTCACGTTCGAAAGTGATTACATCATTCAGACCTCAACCATGGCAACTCTAGCCCATTGACACCTCAACTGAGGCTGTTAGTGAGCAGAGGAAATCTAGCAACCAAGAACCTGAAGCTAGTGGTGAGAGAGAGGACTCTGGTCCAATCATCTCATCCTCCAATGATTCTTCTGATGAAGATGAGGGGAATTGAAGACTAAAGGTGCAAAAAGTATCATAAACATGCGCATATTTAGTCTCCAAAGTCAGTCATCTTGAATCTCAAGTGACTACCTTGCAAAACAAGGTTAATGATCAGCAACTTGAGATTTCTTATCTCAGGGAACAACTAGCTGGGAGACCTTTAAGAGGAGCTCAACCAGGAACACAAGAACCTGTGAGTGAGATTGACCTAACTCCTAGCTCACCTATGCAAGAGGGTGATGCTACCAAAAAGGGGAGAAAGTCATTACAGTTATAAAACCTAGGAGTTCTTCAAGGAGTATGGACATTGAGGACTCACCATCCTCACTTGCAATTATGCATACTCAACAACTTCCTCAAGTTCATATGATGTGGACTCCATAGACTCCTACATTCAGATTCTTTTTTAGGAAGGAATACCAAGGGAAATGTCATCTCCACCATTTTCAAATCAAATTATTGGGTGGATGTATGACGAAAACAGAAGAGCCTTCATCATTCAAAGAGTTCAAGGGAAACAAGAGGTCTTCAATTTTTAAACCTTGAACTTCTATGAAAGTCTAGATCTTGTCAGCATGCCACTTGTCAACCAGAGCCAATCAAGACAAGTTGACAAGCTGGCTCAAAGAATTCAAGACAGAATCACTGTAGAGTTCAGCTTCAGAAGGAGACTAAGGCAATTAGGCAATGCCATTGGTCAACTAGATGTTGAGGCAGACCCTAAGATTAGCTCCATAGGGGAAACCTTGACTAAAGGCCAGTGGTAGAACCTGAGAGCTCTGTCTCACCATCAACTGCTGTAGAGATTCATTACCTTTACAAGACACCTACTTGTGAAGGTGCATCTCAACCTCTCTCTGGCCAGAGCTTGGAAGCTACACCAAGTAATGAAGGCCAAAGCTCTCTCCACCCTGAGTCACAAAGGTCTGTAAGTGACAAAGGGAAAAGAAAAATAACTTCTGAGAAGATTGAGGAGGAGGAGAGAGAGAGGAAAAGGAGGCTAAGGGGAGAAGGTTCCTCTACTAGGTCTGCAAGACTCATGGAATCTGCTATCAGGGTTGCCCCAAGGCCAAACACTCAGAATGATGAGTTGAGGGTAGTGAGGATCAACTACTTGCAGACCAGGAACTATGACATAGATAATATCATTTCTCTCCCCTCAGATGAGTTAAATGAACTGGCTAACAAGGAATTGTCAAAGGAAAGAAAGGATACAGAGGATGCAAAGCTACTTCTTCAGATCAAAAAAGAAAGAAAAAGAAAAAACTATACAAGCATGTGCCTACTCTCTCCCCAGGTCAAGAAAGTCTTGTGCAAGAGGATGTGGTGCCACAAGAACCTCAGGTAGACAAAGAAAAAGATAGGATCAACATGATCAACTACCTGAGTGCCAGAGGCCTCTATCAGGCTGCTGCACTTCTTCCCTTACCCTTTGACTATATTGAGTTTGAGTACCTCAAAAAACATGAACTTGAGATAGTCAAAGAGAGAAAGATCACTAAAAGGAAGTTAAGGGAAGAGGCTGCAAAGTCAAGAGCCATCATCCAGAAAAGTATGAAGAAGTCTGTTGATAGGCAGAGGATGATGAGCTTCTTGAAGCTGTTTGGATTCTCCGGAAGGAGACTTGGTCCTATGTCTCTATCCACCATGGATGAGCACATCAGAGTGATCAAGTAGAAGATTCAAAGAGGTGAACTTGTTGACTTACACTCCCTACCAAGTCAGGTCCCTCAGGAAATCGAGATTAAGGTTGAACCAATTGAGACAACACAACCTGAATCTCCTGCTGAACCTCAGCAAGCTTCCACTTTTGATCCACAGCAAGGTTTTGTCCCTTCTCAATTTGACTCTGTGAGAGAGGAAAACCCAACTGAGAAAGACAAAGAAGATCAATCAGGTGCTGCAGGCCAGTCTTCTCAGTTAAAAGGTTCAAGGAGGAGAAAAAGGATGGCTTCCAAACCAAAGCCATTGAAGAAGAAGAAAGAAACATTCATCTCCAAACCTCAGGATGAGTCTGAACATCCAGAGGATGCTTTAAAAACTCCAATACAAATAGCTCCTCTAGCATCAGGAAGACCCATCTTGTCCTGGACATACACTACAAATCCGGAAAGATGGCATGTCATCAGAGATCAGCGTATTGAAAATGTTTACACATGGCAATATATGTTTACTCTGCCTTTGCATGATCTCTTTGATATGAGAAGACACTTTAAGAGTTTGATTGATCCTAATCATCTCATGAAAAAGGTAATGGTCATTATCATAATGAGGACTGTTAATATCTGAAGTCTTCAAGTGCTTTGGTAGCATCAACCTAGGGGGAGTTTGTAAGGATTAAATGTAAAGTCTGATGCAACCCAAACACCCAAAGTCTCTCCTTCATGCATGCACAAGTGTACTGAAGTAGAATGCTTCGGAAGTTTCACACCAACATCAGAAAATACACTAAGTGTGAAATCTTCTGAAGCCAAGACCAATATCTTCCGAATCCAAAGATTAAGTCTTCTAAAGCTTCAAAGACAAAGTCTTCCGAAGCTAACACGTAAAGATAGATTTCTTCCAAAGACTTTTGAATACATGCTTTATCTGATGTACTTTTTACATAAAGCTGGACCTTTTTCTGCTGCAACTCTATAAAGTCACTAACTTTCATAAGTTGGTGAAAATGTCCATGCTTTTGGTAACCGTTTCATAAGTTGGTGAAATGGTCCATGCTTTTGGTAACTGTACATTGAGGTCTTGAGTCTGTAACTTTCTACTTTATGTACTTTATCCTTTTTGTAATATATTAGGATACGAGCTATGGCATGTCATAGTCTCTAGTCAAAAGACAATCTGTCTTTTGACTCTACATTTGATTTTAATTGTTTTCTAGTCAATTGTATCCAACTGGCCTTCAAAGTATGTCGACTGTAGGATGTAGTATATGTATCTCAAGTACTTGTAACTTTCTAATATGCTTTGTTACATTTGTAATAGAACTTGAGAAAGCAATATACTACATCATGAAAATCAACTCCTTGTGTGTTTTGCTATCTTGTTCTGTCTCATATTTACTTGTGTTTTTAGTATCATTACAAAAGGTTAACCAGTTCCCTGTTTGATCTGTTAAGTGCTCTTAGCAACTCTCCTTACTTTGTTGTTGTGATGTAAGTGCATTCACCTGTCCTGTAAGGGTTGAACCCATTTGATTGCTAGAGTTACTAGATAAATTTTGTATGTTCATCTCCATCTTGTATCCACTGAGAATACCATACAACTCTATCAGAGTAAGAGTCTTAAGGTTTTGAGTCCTCTTGATAACAACACAATAATGTGTCCATTGTCTAGGAAGAAAGGACATAAATTTCCTTACAATATCCCTGTTCTCAAGAGTTACTCCAACATCCATTAGAGTATCCACAATGTTAACATACCTAAAGTATTGTTGAGTCATGGTCTCACCTACTTTAAAGGTGAAAATTTCAAACTACTGCTTGAGAAGATCCTTCTTGTTCTCCTTGGCTTCAGTTGAGCCCTCATACATAAGCTTCAGTGCTTCCCATAGTTGCTTTGAAATCTTGCACTTCTTGAAGCCTTTGTAGATGGAGTTTGGAAGAGTAGTTTGAAGGGCTGTCATGGCTTTTTGATCAATCTCTATTCTCTTCCTATCTTCATGAGAGAAATCAGCCATAGCCTTTAGAATCATACCACCACCAGTAGCAGATGAGGTGCTTGGTATGTAAGGTTCTTCAACAACAGAGTCCCACATCTTGGAGTCTTGAGACTTGATAAAACCTTCCATTCTTTGACACTAAGTATCAAGGTCCTTAGGAATGATCAGTGGAGACTTTGTCATGGTTCCAGTTTTCATGTCAGCTTTAGAGATAGCTTCCATTTGAGATGTTAAGTATTTTGTGTGTGAGAGATCATAAAATGGTGAGATCTTATATCAAGAGCCTGGAATGCTCCGATACCAAATGCAATACCATTAGAAGGATGCAAAGTACTTTTACAACACAACAACACAAGTGGAGAGTATTCAATAACACTTAACAGATCAAATGGTGAACTAGGAAACTAGTTTATATGAGAACTAAGAAACACAAGTAATAAAGAGATAGAACAAGAACATAACAACATAAGTATTTGTTTTCATGGATGATGCATATTTTTCTCTAGTTCCTTACAATTGTATACAAAGCAATGACAATAAGATACAAGGAACAGAGATACTTACACTACATCCTACAGCCGACCATACTTTGAAGGCCAGCTGGATACATGATCTAGAAAACAACAAAATCAATGTAAAGTCAAAAGGCAGATTGCCTTTTGACTAGTGACTATGACATGCCATAGCTCACATCCTAATATATTACAAAAATGATAAAATTACATAAAGTAGAAAGTACATACTCAAGACCTCAATGTATAGTTACCAAAAGCATGGACTTTTCACCAAATCATGTAAAGTTGGTGTCTAATCAGAGTTGCAGCAAAAAGGTGGTCCAACTTTATGGTAAAGGTACATCAGATAATAGCCTGTGTTCAAAATTCTTCAGAAGAAATCTGTCTTCAAGTGTTGGCTTCGGAAGACTTTGTCTTTAAAGCTTCAGAAGAGTTCATGTTTGGCTTTGGAAGATATTGGTCTTGACTTCCGATGATTTCACACTTAGAATGTTTTCTAAGGAATAGTGTGAAACTTCCGAAGCATTCTACTTCAGTACACTTGTGCATGCATGCTGGAGAGACTTTGGATGTTTTGGGTTGCATTAGCCTTATATGAAACCTTATAGCCTTTTTGTGTCCATCACTTAAGAAAAAATCAATTGTTTTCCTCCAATTTTCATGATTCATTCCCCTTGGAGGGTTGAGTCTTACTTGTTCCACATCTTCATATCCTCCAACACGCTCAATGTGTCTTTTGTACTATTTTTTCTATCTCTGAATCGATTGAGATACACAGAGAATGTCACCCTCAATCTAAGCGTGTTCACAATCTCGCAAAATCGCATCAAAATCAAAGTGTCGCTACATTTAAGTTAAAGAAAATGAAGTTAGTTAAATAAATACCGAAAAATAAACATAAAACATATAAAAGTTACCGTCATATGCTCCTCCAATGTATTTTTCTGAGCATCTGAAAGATTAGTCCATGAACACACATTAGAAGGATAATTAGCCTCCATGGGTATATCCCCACCTCACGAACAAACATATCATTAAGTTCATCGACTGGGGTATACATGGCAGCTCTATCAAAAGAAAGAGATAAAGGACTCTAGTTTTTTTCCAACTCTTGCTGCAACTTTTTGTTTTTTGTCTTCCCTCTTGTTTTCTGAGAAGACAAATCTGCATTTATAATAAAAAAATCAATACTTATAATACATACCAATAATAATTGAATAAACAAGAATATATAATACTACCATCTAACTGACGGCTTTCGGGCCCACCAAAAAGAGGAAGTGGTGGATCCCTCGTGCCATAACCTCCATTGCTCATTACATCAACCATGAGGTATACCAAAGCAATCCAAAAAGATATCATGTCTGCAAAAATTATAAGATATACAAATTATAAGAATAATGTTATTAACTACAACATGAAAATACAAACAAAATTTTATATGAAATATATACATATAAAATTGTAATAAATCTTTTAATCCGAGTCTCCCTCATATATTTCAGTCTCATTGTCAGACCCCTGAGTGTCATAATCAAAATCCTCTTCATCATAATCACCCTCATCCTCAGACATCACATTAGCAGTAACATTTGGTGGATTAACTTCACTTGTAGTCTCGTCATCGACTACATAAGTAGAAAAATTTTGAAAGTATTGGGTGAAGTCAATGAAAAGTACACTATTATATGAAGAATGATTATGAACGATGTCAAGATCTTCTGTTAAGTCATTATCAACATTTTGAAATTTCTCCACGACGCAATCATTGGATGGCGGTCGATCCCAAATTTTACGATGATTAACATTCTCAATGACCCACCGCTTATTATTGTTTTGGTTTCTCCGAGAAGGTTCTCAGATGTAGAACACTTGTTTAGCTTGGGAAGCAAATATGAGTTGATCGTGTTTGTCCCATTCGCATTCGATGTTGATACTGGTGATATTATTGTCATATGAAACACCCCTTTGAGTATCAAACCATTTGCAATGAAATAGAACTGTGGAATACCAGTTTGCATAGCACAACTCAATAATCTCTTCAACTTGGCCATACTATTTCTCACCATTCTCACCTTCCACTGAAACACCGGAGTTTTGTGTTGTGCGTTACGCGTCACGTGCAAGTACCATAAACCTAACACTGTTGACTATGCAAGTAGTGTAAATATAGGCTTTTACGTCCGCACCCATTGAAAGAGCATACAGCTGAGTGAAAATCTGGAGAATTTTGTATTTTCATCGAATAATCCTAATAAAATAATGTGTTATATATAAATTAGCTAACAAATATAGATTTGAATTCATGTTGAAAATCTAAGAGAATTTTGTACACAAATTACCTTCTCGAGAAACCATGATGGAAATTTGGTTATGACATCCACATGTGGCTTTCAGATTTGAATTCTCTATATTGTTAATAAATATATGTAAAAAGTAAGGAATGGAATATATTTAACTAATAATAAAAACCTAAATATAGGAACTCTTACTATAGTCCCTGACTTCTTGACAACTATCGAGTACAAACCATTCTAACTTCAGTTTTTCGCTTGGAGAAAGATATTTCATCTTTTTGGCGCTAGCCGGACGACATTTTGACTGAAATGCATATATCTTTCTTTTTTTGATAATGATATCTTCATTTCTATCAGGGAGATTGTATTGAGTCTCAATATCTTGAAGGTTACCTCGAACAAAATGATAGAGCTTTTTCAGCAACATAACCTTCAGCTATACAACCTTCTGGTCTTGCCTTGTTTATGACATGATTTTTTAGTTTTTACATATACCTTTCAAACGAATACATCCATCTCATACACACTGTACCATCACGAATCGCTTCATTAGGTAAATGCAAAACTAAATGAACCATAATGTCAAAAAACGCTAGAGGATAGATCAATTCTAACTTGCATAATGTTAGGATTAAATGTAAAGCCTGATGGAACCCAAACACCCAAAGTCTCTCCTGCATGCATGCATAAGTGTACTAAAGTAGAATGCTTCGGAAGTTTCACACCAACATCAGAAATATTCTAAGTGTGAAATCTTCTTAAGCCAAGACCAACATCTTCCGAAGCCAAAGATGAAGTCTTCTGAAGCTTCAAAGACAAAGTCTTCCAAAGCTTACACTTGAAGATAGATTTCTTCCGAATACTTTTGAAGACATGCTTTAATAGATGTACTTTTCCATAAAGCTGGATCCCTTTCTGTTGCAAATCTATAAAGTCACAAACTTTCATAAGTTGGTGAAAAGGTCCATACTTTTGGTAACTGTACATTGAGGTCTTGAGTCTGTAACTTTCAACTTTATGTACTTTATCCTTTTTGTAATATATTAGGATGTGAGCTATGGCATGTCATAGTGTAAGGCCCCATTCCCGAAACACTTACAGCTGGCCAATCATTGCTCATAAAACATATAATTACATTTAACTTGAAATAAACGTTGCAGCGGAAACATTAAAAACAACATTTTCATGAAAAATACTTTTGCAAAATAATACAACATTCATACACAATATCATTTGTTCGCATTACAATACAAAAACATTAAACAAAAGAATGCCATTGATGTGCTCCAAATTATACATTAAAATTCTATCAAAAGCACATCAATTATTCCTTAATATCTTCCTTAAAATGATGAAAATGTACTTAAAAATGTTAAATTATGTTTTTAGGTGTTTAAAAGGGCAAGATGGACAAAAGAAGTATAATTAACAAGAAATTAAAGTAATTCGAGCTTTGGAATCCAAGCATGGGGCCGTGCCTCATTAAGCACGCCCCCATGCCTTGCTAGAAACACACCCCCATGCTAAATTAACACACCCCCGTGCTTGGACATCTAACAGGACAAAAAGTATTGTCCCCTAAAAGTAGACACTGGGACGTGCCCTATGAGGCACGGGCCCGTGGCCCACCACCAACACAGGGCCATGCCCCATTTAGCACGGGGTCGTGCCGACACAACCTGCGTGTACGAGCCGACCAACTTTCGTAAGCATTGTACTAGCACGGGGTCGTGCCTTTTAGGCACGAGGCCATGCTTAAACACTCCAGAAAGCCTATATATAGAAGCCTAAGCTCACCCTTTTTGGCAAGCTTTGGTGGGAGAGTTACTCTGCAGAACTCTCTCGGGAATCAAGACTTCAAGGTCATTTGGAAGCTCGGGAGGTGCATACAACCCTTGGAAGAAGCTCGGGATCGTCTAAACGTCATCCATTGTGTATTATCGGTTTGATTGTTCCATTTCTTTGATGATTACATATCTATCTTCTTTGTTATCTGTTGTTATGTTCAAGCTCATTATGAGCTAAACTCTTTTTATCATCCTAATCGGATGAAACTTATGTAATTTGTGATGAACTAATGGTGTGATAAATATTATGTTAATGTTATGGTGGTCTTGGGAAAACTATTGATGGGTAGCATCTACATTTGAATGAGAAGTTATAAATTTATGG
>BJCM01264938.1:0-18982 GCA_018326385.1 Flaveria bidentis
GCTTGACCACAAAGATTAAAGTCAACGCTATCAACATGCAAATACTATTCCAAATCAAATCAACCTAACGTTTTACAATCATCAACAACCCATTTGGGACTACAAATATTTAACAAATACTTTCTCTTATAACAATGGGATCTTTGCACAAATATCATCGGCAATGGCGACTACTTCTAGTACTTGGATCTACATAAGATCTAATACGTGTGTCCGCTTGTGTGTGTTACCCACGACCGACCTTATGCAACCCGAACCGACTGAACATTACTATTTGCTTTATACATATCATTAATGCTTAACAATAAGTGTCAATAGGTGTCTGACTGTTCATTACATACAACTTTTGGAAACCTTGATCATCCATACTTACCACTTAACAAGTGAGTTTCGTGGCCCCTTTTTATGCTTATACAACTTTTCAATCATTACAAACTTAGGGGAAAAGTATGCTCACCCACTTTTCATGCTGTACAACTTACTTACTTGGAATCAACGTGCTATTGTTTTGTGAGTACTTATCTGATGCATGCTTGAGTTTGTTGTGTGGTTCTTTCTTTACAACCATTTAATTCCAGTGTGGAACCGATGGATAAGTATTGTAGTACTACTGGGTTGACACCCCCACCCTCGTTTGTTGGTATACTTGTTAGTACCAACAGTCGCCAGGAACGGGCCTTGGGTCAATATATTCCGACAAGATTCTTTGTGTATGTCGTTAGGTTTGGTTGTAAAGCTCATGTCATGTGATATTGTTTACTTATAACTGTACTCATAGTATTCCACAACAAAAATTATACAACATCAATTACTTGTTTACTATTTAAACCTGCGAGCTAACCAACATTTTTGTTGACCATTTTGAGCATATCTTTTTAGATGACAATGCTAATTGAAGATCTAGGTGTGTTGCCTTAGTGGAGACCCTAGAATGCATTTTGAGACTAAACATACTTGACAAACATAATTTTGGAACATTGTTGTAGTCTGCTTGTAAACAACATTATTCTTTTGACACTTGTTCCCAGGTTGTGGGAAATGCTTTACAACATTAACATCTTTGTTTATGTGAATCATTTAACATGTTTATGCTTATGGCTATGTTGTCGTGAATATTGACTAAACATGACACAAGTCCCCTTGTTGTCGGGTGTCGTCATGACACGCTTGTCATCATTTGTTATATTGCATCTCTAATGCTTACCATGTGTTATGACGATGCTGTCTCATTACATCCCCGTGTTTCCGCTCTTAGCGGGGGTGTGACAAAACTGCTGCCGAAATTGCCTACAAAACAACGACAACCCAACGAAACTAGTCTTCTCTGTGAAATTGTTTGTGAATTTACCAATTTTTCTACGAAATTACTTCTTCCCCAAAGAAACTAGTATGTCAAAGATGACTTCCCTTACCCTTACTGATCTGGAAAGTGTAGCTCCCAACAGACCTCCAAGACTTATAAACGCGGATAACTTCGAGGATTGGAAGAGATGTCTCAAAGCCTTTTTCTTCTACACTAACCACAAAGAATAGGAATCTATCAATTCTGGTCCTCATATACCAACTGTCACTGTTGATGATGTTGTATCCCAAAACAAGGACCCATCCACATTCAACGAGAAAGATCTAAAGCTGATTGATCAAGACCAGAAAGCTTTTGAAGCATTAACTCTTTTTCTCGCGCTAGACATCTACAATCGATTTGCTGAGCATAAGAATGCTAAGTCTCTCTTCGACGCTCTGTATGAGTTCTATGATGGTAAGGATGAGCTGGTGAAAAATTAGGGTATTCAAGCTGAGAAGGAATTAAACTCCTTTGTAGGTTACAAGAACGAGAGTCTCACAGATCTCACAAATTATTTTCTGACAGTTTCAAGCACACTGAAGAAATACAATGACAAACGTTTTTCTATAGTGAGCAAGTCAATAGGTTGCTAGACTCTCTCCCACCTCAGTGGAGCCTATAGGTGAGAATGCTAAAGCTAGAAAGATGTTTCACTAACTACAAGCTTATGGACATCATCAATAAGCTTAAATCCTTCGAGTTAGACACTAAGAGAAGGGAATTCAACCAAACCATGATGTCTACATTTGGTTTCACTTAAAATGCTGCATTATTGTCTTCCGCTGCAAGCTCTCCTATGCAGACATCTCATCAAGGAGGAGTGAATACTGGTGATTATTCTGGAGGTTGTGGTAGTGTTGGGAGATATCAAACTAATTCGAAAGAAAATGTTGAAACTTCAATTCCATCCGAGACAATGGCTCTTTTTGGTATGTTTGTTCATAGCTATGAAGCCTTAGTGACGGGGGAGTTGAATGGAAAAGGGATGACGATGGAGGATATGTATCAGCTGGACCCTGATGATCTGGAAGAGACTGACATTCAGTGGCGAATGGAAATGTTGACACTTAGAGGCCAAAGATTCATGGAGCGCACTGGAAGAAAGAATTTTGGAGGTCAAAGCTCTAACTCTAAACTAGGATTAGATAAGTCTAAGCTAAGGTGTTTTAATTGCAAACAGTTGGGACATTTCAAACATGAATGTCCATTTCCAATCGTCACTGATCCTAGTAATTCAGGAGTTCCACGACTGGTTTCAAGCAAGAGTAAAGAGGAAATGAGTCACAAGAAAAAGACAACTTTAATTTTAATTTTGATTCGAGTGCTAAAGTTGAAAAGATGAGAGATGAGATTAACCAAGCGCTGGTGGCTGTGATTGTGGAAAGAAAGGGGAAGGTGAACTGTGAGGATGAATTTGATCCGTTCAAAGAAATTAGAGATGAAGCTGAGTTGTCTGTGAAGGTGAAGGAGGATAAGAGGGTGAAAGAAGGTAAATCTAAGGAATTGAGGAAGGAAGGAAGTTAACCCACTGAGCAAGGAAAAGAAAAATATGATGCTTCTATAATTATTGAGGAAAGCAAGTCGAGTACTCCGGTGTGCCAATATGAGAAGGCCTTAGCAGCAGAAAACGTGGTGATGGGACTTCCATATGAGCTAATTCAGGATATGTGTTCTTCTGCATGTAAAATCAGGTTATTTGGGGTTTATAAAGCTAATAGTTTATTAATTGATAATGAGAAAGATTTAAAACGAATTAATGAGGAACTTAAAATAAATGAGTCTAAGTATTTTTATAAATTAAACGAGGCTTTGAAAGAGAATGATCACCTAAAACGAATAGTTTTGGAAAGAAATGTCGAGATTATACTTTGACTGAAAGGGTTGCACTTGCTGATTTTGAAACAAAAAAAATTCAGTCAAAGCTAGATAAATGGACAATATCGGGAATGAAACATGATGATCTATGTAAATCTCAACGGGGCGCTAGGATTGAAACAAGATTGGGCTATGAAAATGCTAAGGTTTATCATCCTCCCGGTACTTATTGCTATTCTCCTATTTGGGCTCTCAACAACAAAAACAAGTGACATTGAGTTACATAATATAGTTGTACCAAAGTTTTGATGACCTCGCTTCCGCATAAACAACAAATTTCTTGACTTTGGACAACTATTCATCAAAAACAAGATCAAGCTTCAATTCACATTGGAAATCTACAATTTAGGGGGAGTATTGTTGGGTATTCTACCTTTCAAGAAATTGAAGATTTCCAGCATTATTGAAATTGAAGATTTGAAGAACAATAGCAACAAAATATTAGTCTAGGGTTTGTTTTGTAATTATTATAAATACTAGACTAGTATAAATATTAGAACATAATATCATTGTAAAGAGTGACTAATTCACCACTTGTTAGGGTGAATTAGGTCCATCACCAACAACATCATATCATCATCCTTCATGGATGATGATTTCAACAACATATCAATAAACATCAAACATTAAACACGTTTGTGTTATTCATCATGTTCATCATTGTTATATTTTAGCATCTAATCATCAAGTTTTATTATCATCAATATGAATCCTAAGATCCATGCTCATTGTTCCCGTTCATATCGGGAACACATGTGATCCTATCTTCTTCTCTGTCTACATGAGGTTCTTGTTGAACCACATCCTCCTGTGTAGGACTTTCTTGAACTAGGGAGAGAGTAGGCACATGCTTGTACAATATTTTCTTTCTTCTTTCTTCTTTGATTTGTATCAATAGCTCTGCATCTTCTGCCTCTTTCCTCTCCTTTGACACTTCCAAGTCAACCAGTTCATTCAATTCCTCTAAAGGGGAAGAAATAACATTATCAATGTCATAGTTCATGGTTTGCAAGTAATTGATCTCGACTGCCCTCAACTCACCATCCCGAGTGTTTGGCCTGGGGTAGTCCTGATAGCAGTTTCCATGAGTCTTGTAGACCTAGAAGAAGAACTTTCTCCCCTCAGCTTCCTTTTCCTCTCTCTCTCTCTCCTCCTCCTCAATCTCCTCAAAAGTCATATTTCTTTTCCCTTTGTCACTCATAGACCTTTGTGACTCATGGTTGAGAGAGCTTTGGCCTTCATTTCCTGGTGTAGCTTCCAAGCTCTAGCCAGATAGAGGTTGAGAAGCACCTTCACCAACAGGTGTTACAAAAAGTGTATGAATCTCTGTAGCAGTTGATGATGATGAGATAGTGCTCTCAGGTTATGCCATTGGGCCTTCAGTCAAGGTTTCCCCTATGAAACTAATCTTAGGGTCTGCCTCAACATCCTGTTGACTGATGGCATTGCCTAATTACCTTAGTCTCCTTAGGAAGTTGAACTCTGCAGTGATCCTGTCTTGGATTCTTTGAGGTTTGTCTTGATTGGCTTTGATTGACAAGTGGCATGTTGACTAGATCCAGACCTTCACAGAAGTTCAAGGTCTAAATGTTGAAGACCTATTGTTGTCCTTGAACTCTAAGAATGATGGGGGCTCTTCTGTTGTTATCATACCTCCACCTAATGATGTGATTTGAAGTTGGTGGAGATGACATTGCCCTTGATATTCCTTCCTCAAATAGACTTTGTATGTAGGAGTCTATGGAGTCCACATCAATGTGAACTTGCAGAAGTTATTAAGTACGCACAAATGAAAGTGAGGATGGTGAGTCCTCAATGTCCATACTCCCTAAAGAACTCCCAGGTTTTGTGACTGTAATGACTTTCTCCCCCTTTTTGGTAGCATCACCCTCTTGCATATGTGAGCTACGAGTTAGGTCAATCGCACACACAGGTTCTTGTGTCCTGGTTGAGCTCCTCTTATAGGTCTCGCAGCTAGTTTTTCCCTGAGATAAGAAATCTCAAGTTGCTGATCATTAACCATGTTTTGCATGGTAGTCACTTGAGATTCAAGATGACTAAGCTTGGAGACTAAATAGGTGCATGTTTGTGACAGATTTTGCACCTTTAGTCTCAAATTCCCCTCATCTTCTTTAGAAGAATCATTAGGGGATGAGAGAATTGGACCAAAGTCCTCACTCTCACCACCAGCTTCAGGTTCTTGGCTGTTGGATTTCCTCTCCTCACTGGTTGCCTTAGTTGAGATGTCAATGGGCAGAGTTGCCATGGTTGAGGTCTTAATAATGGAATCACTTGCAAAAGTGAGAGCCTCTTCCATATGGACATCCTGAACAAGTTCAAAGGTGTCCACCTTAGTAATAGGTGACTGATGTGGGCTAGATATACGAGACTCAGGAGCACTCATCTCTCTTTGAATAGTGGAAAAGAAGAGAGAATCATGGTACTCAATGAAACCTAAATCTTCATCAGTATAGAAGTCAAGGTTGTGAATTGGTTGGTTTAAGTCCAAAGGCTGGGGATGGTAACTGTCCCTTGAAGGTTAATCACTTGAGTGTTGAGACTCAGAGTGATGGCTTAAGGCATTTGGGCTTATGAGCTCATCAGGCTGAGCATGAGGAACCTTAAAACTGATCATTGAAGGAATGGGAGTGGGCTGCTCCTTAGGAGAAGTGGGAGCTCTAGTGTCCACTTCTTCCTGTGTGGGTGGGTATATAAGGGCCTACATACACTGAATAGTCTGAGTAAGGGTTCGTTTGTGTTTTATTTGGTAGGTGAGGGTGATTTGTGGCTGTTGAGGTGGTTGGGATGTAGAGGTGTGGGTTCAACGCTAGCTAGTGCTGCTAGGTTGTCACCTTGAGCATTGAGCTCTAACATTTTTGGGACAAGGGTTGTTTCTACCCCAAAGAAGCCAACAGTGGGCTTTCTCAGGATTTTAAAGATGCCGGGCTTCATCTGTCCCAGTTTAAGAATATTACCTATTCCCCTTAATTGTGAGCCCAATTCACAATTAAGAATGTATTGAACATATCTAGGGAATATGTAATACTCTAAGGAGTCCAAGTTTGCAAGCAAATTTGTATAAACAAATTAACAGTACCTGAACTTGACTCCCTGAACCATCCCATGAACAATGAAGGAGAGATCTTCAGGAATCTGGTCCCATCCACCATGATTGTTTGATAAGTTGTGGTTAACCACATGGAGCAGGAATTTCCATTTGGATGAGACCTTCCCTTTCCTAAAGGTCTTGACAGAGTAGTCTTCCTCATGGCCCATCTGCGCAAAGGAGTGGTTAACAACTTCTTTGAGGAACAACACCTCACCTTCTTCATCATCCAACTGAAGATGCATGTTGATGATGGCCGGAGTGATGAAGACTGTTCTCCCTTACACTGTGGAAGACGGTGCCTTTTCCCCATCCGGAACGACCTCTTGGCAGGTCTTCCAAAATTCGAGCGGATGATCCTCATAGAGCATAGGATCATTGGTAAGGGAGGTGAAGTAGTTGGATAAAGCAAAGAAATGACAAATCTTTGAGAAATGTGGATCATTCTTAAAGTGTAACAGAGCAACCTGATTGTCTTGCCTGTGTAACTGCATGGAGAAGTTTGGTTCATTTTTACGATTTAGGTTGGCCATTTTGAGAGAGCTTAAGGATGAAGAAAGATGAACGAAAGTAATTTCAGAGAGAAATTTAGGATTTTAGGTTTGGAGGAAAGAAGAAGATGATAGAAAGATGGGGAAACCATTGGGTTTATAAGACAAAGTTAATGAAAGAGGATAAACTTTGAAATCTGTAAGTCGGTCCCACCTCTGAAAAAGTAGTTTGGTTTTGCACAAAAATAGTTTTCTTGGAAGTCAAAAAGCTTTCGAAGGTAAATTATCTTCGGAAGTTTTAATGAAAAAGCTTCCACTAAAATGACTTCGGAAGAATTTCCAAAAAATTTTGAGAACTTTAACTTCGGAAGAAAATCAAGACTTGAAAGTTTTGTTCAAGGGAACAAGGCTTCCGAAAGTAAATTTGCTTCAGAAGAAAGTTGTCATTGAAAACATATAAGTGCCTAAGAAGAGTTTTAAGCTTCATAAGATATTTTAGAAATTTCTTCCGAAGGTAAATTACTTGAGTAGTTATCTATTTTAATGGCATAAGTTTCTTGCAAAGTTAATAACATATCTTCCGATGGACCAAAATTTTCAGAATTTTGTAAGGAAAATCCTCAAAAAGTTTTCATCCAAAGAAAAAAAGAATTAGTTTTAAGAAAAACCTACTCAAAGTTTATCATCCCAATAGCTGATATTAGATATTTAAATCTCTGTTCATCAAAAACCTTTGTAAATAGATTAGCATATTGTTCATTTGTATGAACTTTGACTAGTTTAATTAATCCCTTTTCAAAATTATCTCTTATTAAATGATATTTAAATAGATTAGATATTTAAATCTCTGTCCATAGCACTTGAGCACAACAGCTTACAACAATAATGTATTCAGCTTCAGTATTTGATGTAGAGACAAAGGATTGTTTCTTGCATTGCCATGAGACAACCCTTCCACCAACAAACTGACATCCCTCGATGTAGACTTTGCAGTCATGTTGCAACCACCATAATCACTATATGTATAAGCATATAGATTAAAGTCAGAATTTTTAGGGTACCACAGACCAAGTGTTGAAGCACCTTTGAGGTATCTTAGAATCCTTTTGATAGTGATAAGGTAGTGATAAGGTGAGACATCTTAGGGTTGGCTTGATATCTTGCACAAATACATGTGGCAAACATGATATCAGGTCTACTAGCTATAAACTACATAAAAGACCCAATCATAGCCCTGTATAAGTGTTCATCTACACACTCCCCCTCAAGATCACGTCTAAGGGAGTGGTTTCTAGCTATGAGTGTCTTAGCAATCTTACAGTCAATCATGTTGATTCTTTTGAGTATGTCTTGAACATACTTTGACCGACTAATGAAGATGCCATCTTCAACTTGCTTAACTTGAATTCCCAGAAAGAAATTGAGTTCCCCCATGGCACTCATTTCAAATCTGTCCTTCATCAGCTTCTCAAAGTCTTTGCAGACCTTTGGATTAGTTGATCCAAAGATGATGTCATCTACATACACTTGAACTAGCATTATGTCATTTCCCTTTCCTTTGATGAAGAGAGTTCCATCTATAGCACCTCTTCTGTACCCATGCTGGTAGATATACTGAGATAGAGTCTCATACCATTTCCTAGGTGCCTAATGCAGCCCATAAAGAGCTTTATCAAGCTTGCAGACATAATTAGGATGATCAAGATCTGCAAAGCCAAGTGGCTGTTTGACATATACCTCCTTATCAATCACCCCATAAAGAAAAGCACAATTGACATCAAGTTGATAGACCTTGAAGTTCTTGGATGCAGCAAATGCCAAGAATATCCTAACAGCTTCTAGTCTTGCTAAAGGAGCAAAGACATCAGTGTAGTCAAATCATTCTTCTTGTGTGTATCCTTGAACAACTAGTGAAGCTTTGTTTTTGATGACAATGCCTCTATCATCCTTCTTGTTCCTAAATACCTATTTGGTTCCAATAGTAGTCTTCCCATGAGGAAGAGGACAAAGGTTCCAAACTTTATGTCTATTGAATTGAAGTAGCTCCTCTTTCATTGCTTCAACCCAACTTCCATCCTTTAGAGCCTCATCAATTTTCTTTGGCTTTATCTGAGATAAGAAACAAGAGTGAAGACAAACATTTGCTTCATGGATTTGTCCTCTTGTTCTTACCCCTATGTCACCACAGGGAAGGAACAGGTAAATAAACCCACTTCCCTAAGTTATGATCAAATCCTAACCACCAAAACCAGAAGAAGTAGAGCTAAAGCAACAAGAAGAAATGCTAAGAAAGTGCCTGAGTCCAAACTAATGATTGACCTAAAACAAAAGGGTGTATTCATCTCAGTTGGATTCCAAGTGGTAGATAACTCTAATTCAGGAAAGGAATCTAGTACCAACATACCTGTCCTACCAAAGGATTAGAAGTTAGAGGGAAAGGTTGCTGATGAAAAGAAAAAGAACAAGAAACAACAATCCTCAAGCTCCCAATAGACTAACATTGCATGCATAATGTGTGGTCTACAATCTCTTTTTTAACAATTTCAACATTATGATGGAGGTCCTCTCCAGTTTGGGGGTGAGGTCGGAGGATATATTTCCGGCAAAGGAAGTATATCCAACAGAAAGTTAAAAGTTGACAAAGTTCACTTTGTCAAACAGCTTGAACATAATCTGCTAAGTGTTTCTCAATTTTATGATCAAAAGCATCATAGGCTCTTCACAGAACATAAGTGCATTATCCTCAAACCAGGGATGAAAATTCCTCTGGAAATAGTGCTTCTTAGATCTCCTAGGAAAGGGGATATGTACAAGCTTGATATGAACAATGCTTCCCCAATGGGTGAAGTATCATGCTTTTTTTCCAAAGCTGATGATGATGAGTCAACACTATGGCATAAATGAATGTGTCATGTAAATTTTAAGACAATGAATAAATTGGCTAAAAGTAACTTGGTACATGGTTTGCCTAAAAATGAATTTTTCTACAACGATAACTGTGTTGCATTCTTGAAAGGGAAGCAACACAGGGAATCTCATAAATCCAAAGTTGTTAACTCTATCACCACTCCATTACACTTATTGCACATGGATCTATTTGGTCCCACAAGTATAATGAGCATTGGAAGGAAATCATACTCCATTGTGATTATTGATGATTTTACAAGATTTACATGGGTATTCTTTTTAAGATCTAAAGATGAAACTGCTGAAACACTAAAATCTTTTATTCTTAAAATAGAAAATCAAATTGATCACAGAGTTAAGATAATTAGAATTGATCAAGGGACTGACTTTAAGCACCTCGTTCTTGACTCATTTTGTAACTCAAAAGGGATTGCCATACAATATAGTGCTCCCAGAACTACTCAACAAAATGGTGTTGCTGAGAGGAGGAACGGGACACTTATTGAGGCTGCTCGAACTATGTTAGTTGATTCCAAACTACCTCTAACATTTCGGGCAGAGGGAGTCAGCACTGCATGCTATCTGCAGAACAAAGTTCTTGTACCATACTAAACCCCTTATGAGCTACAGAACAAGAGGCCACCATTCATTGGCTTTCTAAGGTCCTTTGGCTGTAGGTGTATCATACTAAACACAAAGGACAATTTGGCAAAATTTGCTGAAAAGTTAGATGATGCTATCTTTGTTGGATACTCCTCTAGCTCTAAAGCTTATAGAGTTTACAATATCAAGAATCAACAATTTGAGGAATCATCCAACATTGTTATAAATAAGCACACTACTTGTGTTAGGGGGAATGGACCTGATCATATTTTTAATTTAGAATTGTTTCCAAACTATTCTAAAACATCTTGTGAGAATGTTTCAACTGGAACAGGTACTCAAGGAAATTCAGAAGATACCCAACTATTTGAGTTACCTAGAACTATTCCAAGTTCTCCAAGAGCTACAACAAATCAAGCTTCCACTATTGGCAGATCTGATAGTATAACTATCTCAAGGATTAGTGGAGCTTCAACCAGTGATTCACCTATTGCTCAAAGTTCATCAGGTGACCCTATACAATACCAAGCTGATGGAAGTAGCATCTTTAAGGAACATGCAACTGTTATTGCTGCTTCACAACCAACAAATGATGTTGTTTCTCATTCATTCAATTAGTCCTCTTTGAATGAGTTTAAAACAGCAGCTGGACAAAGTGTTCTAACTCCTCAGCAAATTATGTCCAATCTAGATTTATCTTTGCAACTAGAAGTGATTCCTCGACAAAGAATTCACAATACTCATCCAGCTGAGAACATCATAGGGGATGTCTCTGAAGGTGTGAAAACAAGATGATAGACTCATCATGGGAGTGTCTGCTTGTACTCATGCTTCTTATCCCTGATGGAAACCAAGAAAGTAGAAGATGCCTTGAAAGATATTAGCCAAGTTGAATCGATGCAAGAGGAGTTGCTTCAATTCAAGAGACAAAAGGTTTGGAACCTATGTCCGTTACCATCTGGTCAAGTACCTATAGGCACCAAATAGGTTTTTAAAAACAAGAGAGATGAAAGAGGCTTGATTATCAAGAACAAGGCAAGACTGCTGGTTCAAGGATACACTCAAGAGGAATGAATCGATTTTACTGATGTCTTTGCACCCATTGCAAGACTTGAGGCAGTTAGGGTCTTCCTTGCTTATGCTGCATCCTAGAATTTCACTATCTACCAACTTCATGTCTAGTGTGCCTTTCTATATGGGGATAGAGATAGGGAAGTCTACATGTGCCAGCCTCAAAGATTTGAAGACCCATAGCACCCCAACTATGTGTGCAAATTGAATAAAACTCTATATGGGTTGCACCAAGCACCTATGCTGTGGTATGAGACTTTGTCTTAGTTTCTTCTGAAGAATGGTTACACTAGAGGTACCATTGATAAGACTCTTTTCATAAGGAAGTCTGGAAAGGACATCTTGCTTGTTCAAGTATATGTTGATGACATCATATTTGGTTCCTCAAATGACTAAATGTGTAAATACTTTGAAAGCATCATGAAGATGAAGTTTAAGATGAGTTCCATGGAAAAAATGGACTTTTTCATTGGAATTCAGGTAAAGCAAATGAAGGAAGGGTTCTTCATCAATCAATCTAAGTATGTCAATGACATCTTAAAAATATTCGATCCTGACTCTGATAGGGAGGATACTAATCAACATCAGTATAGGGCAATTATCAGTTCTCTGATGTATCTCACAACAAGTAGACCTGATATCATGTTTGCAACATGTATTTGTTCAAGATATCAAGATGCTCCAAAGGTGTCTCACCTAGATGCTGCTAAGAGAATCCTCAGATATCTCAAAGGAGCACCTAAATTAGGTCTCTGTGTATCCAAGGAACAACAATTTTAATCTTTATGGATACTCTAACAGTGACTATGGGGGTTACGACATTGACAAGAAATCAACATCAGGTGGATGTCAATTTCTTGGTGGAGGGATCATCTCATGGCAATACAAGAAACAATCATGTGTCTCTACTTAAACTTCTGAAGCTGAATACATTGTTGCTACAAGTTGCTAATCTCAACTGCTGTGGATTCAGAACCAAATGATAGACTATGGATTCAACTTTATGAGCACTCCTATCCACATTGATAATAACAGTGCTATCTCCATCACTGAAAATCCTGTGAAGCACTCCAAGACAAAGCATACTAATATCAGCTATCATTTCATTAAACATATTCATGAGAAAAATATAATCAATCTAATCAAAATTGATTCAAATGAACAATATGCTGATTTGTTCACCAAATCTTTTGATGAACAAAGATTTAAGTATCTCACTACAGCCATTGGGATGATAAACATTGAGTAGTATACCTTTTTTGAAAACCTTTTTAAATATGTAATGTCTCATGCCAATGAAATCTAAGCCCTGTTAGAAAAGGTCTCTCTCTTAAATTTTCACTAAGTATATATTCTTCCAAAGAGGAATTAACCCACGGAAGATGTTTTACATATCTTTCGAAGCAAAATCCCTCCAAGGATAATTTTCTTCTATGAAGAGTTTTTACAATCGGAACAAGCAATTGATTATGTTGGATTCTTTATGCCCAAGACACATAGAACATTGATGTGGTTAGTATGTTATGATTCAAGTCGTGTCATACCCAATAACAAGCTTAACAAACACCAATTAATATTTATTTGATGATATGATCATGCAATTAAATAAATACACCAATTTAGAATATGGGTTTTCTAAATAAGTTGCATATGAGATTGAACAACTTATAGGGATATTTTGTTCATGGGTATTATTTGTAATGTTATTTAAATTGGTTAAATAACATCAAGTAATAAGAGTGTGTATAAGTTATATAGTTAAAAGGTTAATTACATAACTTATACTAGTGATTAGTTAAATAAAATGGTTGATAAAATTGGGGGGAAAACCCTTTTTTGAAAGGCATTTTCGGAAGCCCCTTTATGGGCGTTTGGTTCAAGTTGGTCTTGGAACAAGACACTCTTGATAGCCACACACTTAACCTCTCACTCTCTCTCATACATGCAAGAACCCCAAGACCATTTTCTCTCTATTCTTGAAGAAGAACAAGCTGAAAAAAAAATGTTCTCCAGCAGCTCCTTTTGGTTCATTTTTGGTGTTCAAATCCTAGCAAGAAGATGTTTGCTTGATGCTTGTGGGTATGCAAACTTGAGGACACCTCTCCTTGGTGTTTTGGTCGTTCAAGAACCTCATTCTCTTCATCTATCTCATGTTTTCAGCAACTCTACAAAGGTAGTTTGTATGAGTTGCTTTTGGTTGTTATTTCTTCTTGATAGCTAGTCCATTCACATGTATTTGATCCTATGTTCAGGGTTTGTTGTTGCTAAGTAATAAGCCTTAATTTTTAGTTTATAAAACATAATATTAAGGTTTGATTCCACTGTGTTTTCTTGTTTAAATGGTTAAACAACACTTTGATAATGGTCCAACAAACCCAACATTGGCATTTAGAGCCGGATATGTGAATGACTAGCTTCTTTTGTCCTTGTAAAATTGGTTTTATAGGACTTTAACAACCTAATATGGGCTGTTTTGTGATGACATGATAAATTCCCAATCTTTCAAGGTTATATCTTACATGCTTATGATTAAATTTTAAAAGAAAGATGTCAAATGATTGATTATATTTTGTACGGACAAAAACCCAAAATTCTTGGTTTATGTTGGCTGAAAATTTAGTGTTAAATGGGGATTTATTTTGGTTCTTGGATGTTTTATATGTTGTTTCAAATTGGTGCATAACCTTGCATTGGCCTTGTGTTGATTTGGTTGTTTGGTTAATTTCATTTATAATGGGTTGTAATATTATTCTTTTGTGCTTGTATTTGGATGTAATTTATTTATTCATTCAATGGTGGTGTAATAAATAGATTAGGTGTACTTTCTTTTACTAGAAAATTTATATTAGGATATAAATTTTGTAAAAGAAGATGCACAAGTTGGAAGCATAGAAGGGAAGGCACAAAGAGAAGGACTTGAAGCATTTGGATGCAACTTCAAGTGGGGGTCTATGGAGATCTCATCTTTTGTATTGTGTTCAACCCTTTGGAAAGACCAAATAACAACACTTGTGATGGCAAACAAGTGTTGTCAACTTAGTGGCTATGGTTATGCACTTGTGATTTTTTGATTATGCTTATTTGGTTGTTTGTTATATGATGGTTGTTTGATATTTGGATGTGCATAACAAACTAATTAACAAACAAAACAAGCTGAAAATTATGGTTCCTAATCATTAAGTGACTAATAAAAGGTTATTAAAAGGATTAATGATTTTAATAAAAAGGGTTTTTACTAAAAGAGAACCATAGGGTGCCATGTATTTGAAAGCATGCAAATACAAGTACATAGAGTTTTCGAAACCCGAATTAATGAAAACTAAAATCCCTTTGGAAACAAGTTTAACACCATCCTTTTACACGACACTCGAATCACTTGAGAAATATTTATGGGATAAAGGTCACCTAACCACTTTTAGGGAACTTGTGTGTTTGTGGTGGCCTTAACATATTTGTGGGATAAAGGTCACCTAACCACTTGTATGAGTAAACTCACACTTGTGTGTAAGTAAGACGACTTGAATTGGAAACCATGTGCATAGGGTCACCAAAGCATGGCGTACAATGGTGTTGATGGGATTTTATATGCCAAATAAACATAAGATGTTTAACTGATCCCATAAAGCTAGAAGTTGCAATAGGTTGCAATTGTCAAATGTTGACTACATAGTTAATTTCAATAATAGGATAAAGGTCACCTAACCATCATTTAAATGTAATGTTGGATTCTAGATTTTAATTATTAATTGTCTATGTGACATGAAAAGGGTCTTAATGATTAAAATGTAGTTTTTTCAGAAATACTAATATGAAATTTGTAAATTTTGTAGAAATGGTTGTAAAGAATAATGCTACCACCCCGACTATCCATACCCTATCACTGAGAACCATCTTAGAGAGTGATCGTCTTAACCATAATAACTTTATAGACTGGTTTCGAAACTTGAGAAATGTTGTCAAGCAAGAGAAAAAGGCCTATGTCCGTGACGATCCCATTCCTAAGCAACCCGACCCCGAGGATGTTGAGGCCTATAACGATTGGCTTCAATATACTGAAGATTCCATGTAGATTTCCTTCCTCATGTTGGGAACTATGATTACCCAATTGAAGGAAATGTTCCTTCAACAATCTAGGGTAAAGCGGTTTGAAATGGTTCGAGCGCTTCATACGTGTCTCATGGAAGAAACCCAATCGGTATCATCTTATTTTCTTAAGATGAAAAGCCACGTTGATCGCCTCCAGAGGCTTAACTACCCCGTCTCAAAGGAGCAGGCCACAGATTTGATCCTTAATGGCCTAACTAAAAGGTTTGAGATGTTCGTAATGAATTACAATATGAACGGGTAGGACAAGAGCATTGGTGAGCTTCATGCAATGCTGAAAACAGCTGAGCCAGATATGGGTAGAAAGGTTCTACTTGTTCTATTGATCAATGAGGGAGGCCATAAGAAAAGGCCATTCCCCGATCCCAAGGCAAATGTTGCCAAAGGAAAGGGCTACATCAAAGGCAAAGGGAAAGGGAAGGCTAAAGCGGAACCTCCAAAGCCTAAGCTTAAGAAGCCTATGGTAATGGAGAACGATCCATGCTTTGAGTGTAGTGAGATAGGACATTGGAAAAGAAATTGTCCAACCTATCTCAAAGAGTTGAGAAACAAGAGGGATGCTAGGCAAACCTCAAGTACAACTTTCATGATTCATATTGGTTTAAATGTTATTTCTTCAAACACATGGGTATTGGATACCAGATGTAGAACTCACATTTGCACTTTGTTGCAGGGGTTCAAAAGAAATAAGCACTTCAAGAAGGGAGACACAGGTCTCTACATGGGCAACAGAGCAAAAGTTGATGTCGAAGCCCAAGGAGACTATAAATTGAAACTTTCAAATGGTTTGGAAGTTGTTCTTATGAACATTTTGTATGCTCCTAGTTTGACTAGGAACATAATTTCTATTTCCCTTTTAAAACAATGTGGTTATGAATTAAGGTTTGTTAACAATGGTATTAAAGTTTGTATGGATGATGTATTTTATGTCAAGGATATGCCTTTTAATGGTATCTATGAATTCATGATGATTCTGTTGGGTTTGTTGGACCATTATCAAAGTAGTGTAACCATTTAAAAAAAACACAACGGATTAAAACCTTAATATTATCATTTGTAATCTGAAAATTAAGGCTCATATCATAATAACAACAAACCCAAGAACATAAGGATCATTTATGTGTGTATGAACTAGCTATCAAGAATAATAAACAACCAAAACAAATCATACAAACTACCTTTTGTAGAGCTGCAAAAAACGAATTTGGGTGAAGAAGATGAGGTTCTTGAATGACCAAAACACCAAGGAGAGGTGTCCTCAAGCATCCATAACCACAAGCATCAAGCAAACACCTTGTTGCTAGGATTTGAACACCACTCTCGAACCAAGATGAGCTGAAAATCGAATTTTAAGCTTTGAACACCTTCAAGAAAATAGAGAGAAAGTGGGTTCTTGGTCCTTTGCATGTGAGAGAGAGGAGAGGATGTGTGTGTGTTTTCAAGAAGTAAAAAGTATAAGACCCCTTAAAGGGGGCGGCCAAAAACCAAAAGAATTTGGGGTTTTCCCCACAAAAACTCCCTTTTATTTTGTTTAACTAATTACAATTATAAGTTATCTAATTAACCTTTTAATTATATAACTTGTACACACACTATTATTATTATTTGATGTTATTTAACAAACTTAAATAACATGACAAATAGTGTCCATGAACAAAATATCCTTATAAGTTGTTTCATCTCATATGCAATTTATTTAGCAAACCCATTTTCTAAATTGGTGTATTTATTTAATTGAATGATCATATCATCAAGTAAATATTTATATTGGTGTTTGCTAAACTTGTTATTGGGTTTGACCCAACTTGGATCATTACGTACTAACCAAATCAATATTCTATGTGTCTTGGGCATAAAGAATCCAACAGATTCATCCTATAATAACTCATTATACCAATCAAGCACCAAGAAACTTAAAATGGGTTTAAGTGATTCTTATCTTTGGCATTGTCGTCTTGGTCACATAAACAAGCATCAGATTCAAACACTTCAAAAGAATGTTTTTTTGAAAACAAATGAAAATGGTTCATTTGATAAGTGTGAATCTTGTTTACAAGTTAAGATGACCAAGTCGCCCTTTAGTGGTACTAACGAGAGGGCAAAAGACTTATTAGGAATCATAGATTCGGATGTATGTGGTCCTTTTAAGACAATGACAAGAAATGGTGAAAGATACTTCATTACCTTTACTGACGATTACAGTCGTTATGGTTATATGTACTTGATGACACATAAACATGAAGTTTTTGAAATGTTCAAAATCTTCAAGAATGAAGTGGAAAATCAACTCAATAAACCTATCAAAGTTCTTCATTCATATAGAGGAGGTGAAAACCTCAGTGAGGCTTTTCAGTATCATCTAAGAAGTTGTGGGATTGTCTCACAACTTACTCCACTCGGAGCACCACAACATAATGGTGTGTCTGAAAGGAGAAACCAAACCCTATTGGATATGGTTCGATCTATGATGGCTATAGGCTCACTACCTCAATCATTTTGGGGTTTCGCATTGCTCTCCGCGGCTCGTATTTTGAATATGGCCCTGACCAAGAAAGTGGATTCGACACCTTTTGAAAAATGGCATGGAAGAGTTCTATCGCTATCATATTTAAAAGTATGGGGTTGTGAAGCTTATGTTAAGTTAAACACCTAAAACAAGTTGGAAAGTCGATCCACTAAGTGTATATTTGTTGGATATCCCAAAGACTATAGAGCATTCTACTTCTTTGATCCAACACAACAAAAAGTATTTATTGCTCGAAAGGCTGAGTTCTTGGAAACTAAGTTCCTTATGTAAGGAATAACATATAAAATAGTGGAATTTGATGAGGATCAAGATTCACAAGCCGATACATGTTTGGTTGACATTAGCAATCAATAAGAGGTTGTTGATAATGATCAAGAGATTGATCAATACACACAAAACATTCGCAGATCTAGTAGAGTTAGCAATCCACCTGAAAGATATGGATTTTTCATTAATGGATGCTAGTGGTTGACTCAGATGAGCCAACTACATACCATGAAGCAATGTCCAATTCGGATTGTGACAAATGGCTGGAAGCCATGAACGTAGAGATGCAATCCATGTATGAGAACCAAGTTTGGGAATTGGTTGACCCTCTACTTAACTCCAAACCAGTTGGATGCAAGTGGGTTTTCAAGAAGAAAACGAATATTCATGGAAACTTGGATACTTACAAAGCAAGACTTGTAGCAAAAGGTTTCACTCAAACTCAAGGGTTGATTATTATGAATCCTTCTCACATGTGCCAATGCTAAATCAATTAGGATATTATTTGCCATAGCTGCATATTATGACTACAAGATTTGGCAAATGGATGTCAAAACCGCTTTTCTTAATGGACATCTCGAAGAGACTGTCCATATGGTTCAGCCTGATGGTTTTGTCGATCCACAACATCCTAATAAAGTATGCAAGTTAAAGAGATCAATCTATGGATTGAAACAAGCATCGAG
>BJCM01264942.1:0-35353 GCA_018326385.1 Flaveria bidentis
CTTTAGCACCTTTAGGTCTATCCACTAGTGTCCATACAGCTAACTTCTTGAACTGAAGAAGTTCTTCTTGCATGGTACTCACCCATGCCTCATCATTTAGGGCTTCATTGACGTATTTTGGCTCAAACTGAGACACAAAAAAAAGATATGCACCATCGTGAATGTATCCTTTTTCCATTACCGAGGCATAATCAGCTGAATATAGCTGATTTCTTGTCTGAACTCCTGATCTAACATCCCCAATGACATTGTCCAAATGATGATAGACATTTAGGCGTGATCCAGGAGTGATGGGAACAACTACCTCAGAATCAAGATTATGAACGTTTGGTTCCGTATCCGAGGCAGTAGGAGTGTGAGGTTCCGAAGACTCACGGGCATCAATGTCAGATGCTTGTGGAGTTGCAGTAGTAGGAACCTATTCCTCCTGATTGTTCTGGTCATTCTCCACGGCTTCATCGTCAGAGGAGGAGTCACTAACTTCGAGTGCTCACCCTGTATGGTTAGGCGATTCACCTTGTGAACCAGATGATGTTGAATCTTGTGATGGTGTGTTTAAGACATAATACATCATTTTGGCTGCTAACTCATCGACAGAAGTGGAGAGAGGTACGTTGAAGGACTTGAAGAATTGATCATAATCGAAAAAGAATCTGGTTCCTTTTCTAGCAGGAGGGGTGGTGTATCTCTGGACGTCCATGTTACACCACACTTCTACTTGTCCCGTTGAGTTGTTGTAAACTCTTTTATTCGGTATGTTATATCTTGGAAAGATTCCCTCTTCAGCCTTCTCGCTGAACTTGCCTTCCTGAGTTTTCTTTAGTAAGGTGCACAGTGCGCCAAACGGTTCAAGATACTCTAGATTTGGTTTACGTCGTTGAAGTAACTCGTAACACGTCTTGCCATGATGTTTAACTACCAGAACTCAATTTAAAGTGTAACACGCATTGGCAACTGCCTCATTCCAAAATTGTATGGGCAGTTTCGAGTCTGCTAGCATTGTTCGTGCAGTCTCTATCAAGTTGCGATTCTTTCTCTCTGCAACACCATTCATCTGAGGAGTGTAGGCGGAAGTGAACTGGTGCACATTTCCCTTTTCTTTGTAGAAAACCTCCATCCATTGGTACTTGTCTTACCTTCAGCTTGTAGAGTGACTCCAATGTAGTTACTAACTCTTTGAATGACTCAAATGTTTCTGATTTTTATTTCAAAAACATCACCCAAGAGAATCTTGAGTAGTCATCTGTAACTACATAGCAGTACAAGTCGCTGCGATGTTTCTTGTACTGACTGGACCAAACAGATCCATGTGAAGAAGCTTAAGAGGTAGTTCAATGGAATGAACCTTCTTTTCCTTATGAGACTTCTTCGTTTGTTTGCCTATCTTACAGGCGACACAAAAATCCAGGAGTTGGATGTTTTTGACGTTTACTCCCTGCACTAGATCATTCTAGATCAAGTGATTCATCTTCCGTGGATTGATGTGTCCCATTCTCCTATGCTAGGAGATTGAATCCTTCTCAGTAGCCTTTGACAAGAAGCACTAAACTTGATGATCCCTTATGGAGGCCTTTGATAGATCCAAGACTTAAAGGTCATTATATCTTGAAGCAGACATAAAGACTTGGTCCTCTGGAATCACATAGTCCTCTTTCAGGAGATAGAACTTCTTGTTGTCGAATACTACTTTAAATCCTTTGTCACATATTTGGGATACAGAAAGTAAGTTGTTTTGAAGTTATTGAATGAAGTTTACCTTATAAAACTTTACTTTCTGGTTCCCATTTTCCCCTAGAGCTGTGATGTACCCTCCTTTGTTTCCAGCAAATGAAACATGACCTCCTTAAATTTGTTTGACGTTTGACAGGAGTGCCCAGTTTCTAATCATGTGCCTTAATGCTCCGCTATCTACGATCCAAGTGTTAGTATCAGCATTATAGCGAACACCCTGCACATTCAATGGAAATCATTAGTTGAGGTTAGGGACCCAAGCCTTAACTGGCTTGGGTGACCCACATGCATCACACATCATAAATTCTACCCATTGGCCTTTTCAGGGTAAGGGAAGATTTGTAGTCTTCTTGTTCTCATTATTAGATACAAGGATGGACTTCTCTTTCCATAAACCAGTTTTATGTAAGGCCTGTTTGTGATAAACAGACGAATGGCTAATGTGTTGAACTTTAGGTTCATTGACTCTTTTTGGTGGAGTCATGGAGCTTCTATTAGATGAGCTCTGTTTAGTGTCAAAAAGTTCAACTCTTTTCCGTGGAGTCTGATAGTAAGGACAGTAAGACGCGATGTGTCCATACTTTCCACAGTTGTAGCATGATCTACTTTCGACTTGGCGATTTAACTGTTTCTGTGGAGAAGTGTATGACACACGTGTGACTTTATTTTGTTTGGGTTTTGACACTTCTTGTTTAGATGGTTTGTTTTGTTTAAAAAAATTAATTGTTTGAACAATTTTAACATCTTTTCCCTTTTGTTTATCTGGATTTTGACATGAAGCACGTGATTAGTTAATTTGTTTGGTATTTCTAGGTTCAGAAATAGACATGGATGAACTAGACTTTACTTTAACCTTTTTAAATTATTCATCCAGATTAACACAAGGCATATTACCTTTTGATTTTGAAGTGGCCTCCTTTAGTTTAGTGTCAGATTCATTAGGTTTACATGTGGAATCTTGATCACTTACAAGAGGAGTGGACACCACATGATCCTTGATTGGGTCGTTATTTAGTGGTTTACTTTTGGCATTCATCAAGTTCTCATGTGGTGGTGGAACCACTTTATAACCCAAACCCTCCCCATTGTTGCGTTCTCTTACTAGGTGTTGGACAATGTGAGAAGAACTGCTTTAATGAATTTACTTCTACTTCCAAAACTGCTCTTTGTTTCTTAGTGCCTTCTAGGTTGTTTAGATAGAACTTAATGTCATTAGCTTGGTTAAAAGCTACAACTTCCGTTTCCCTAAGTTGTTTGTTCAAAAGTTCTATCTTTTCTTTATAAATGTGCTCATTTTGTTTTAGAATTCTATTTGCTTCTGTGCATAGTTGTAAATCATTTACTAAGCTATCATTGTGATCTAATAACCTAGAAAATTTTAAGTCTATGCTTTCCCTTAATTTATTATATTCAATGCATTTATGACTATCAAATAATTGGTCTTTGGTACTTACCTAAGAGGGTGCGGTTGAATCAGCCATCAAAGCAGAGTCTGACTTTTCTAGTTCTGGTGATTCTAAACATTTTGGGCTTGTCCCTTCTTCAGACAGGTGATCAACCAAGTTTGCAGTTTCTTTAGTATTTGACATCGCGAGTTCCACTACAATATCACCTTCGCTTGCTGAGTCATCATCTAAGTCCTCGACACTAGCTACGTTGGATTCTCCTGGAGACACAAACCGAAAGCTCCAATCTTGTCCTTCATCATCTTGAGCGGTCAAAGCTTTAGGATCCTTGCTCGACGAAGTAGGACAACTTGTGGGTTTATCCTGATGATTGAAGGATGAAAATGGATTCCTATTTCCTGTCTTCATGGGCTTCACACATTCACGTTTGAAGTGCCCCTTTTCCCCACAGTTGAAGCAGGTAACTTTGGTCTTGTCAAAACCAAAAGTTGTGTCCTTAGTAGCAATCAAGTTCTGTCCGGTCTTCTTGACAAACTTCTTGCTCTCTGGACAGCACTTGCTAAGGCCCACATTATGTCCATTCTTTCCAGCTCTGTCTCGTCTACCTGCTCATACTCCTCATCTGCTAGATGGCAGTTCCCAATTCTCCCAGCAACTAGCCTGTCATAGGAGTGGACGACAACTGCTAAGAGATCCATGTGTTCTTTTGCTACCTCTACTGTCACATTCCCAAGATTCTCGGTCTTTAGTTTTGTAGCATTGGCTTTAGGTGCTATGTATTGGGTACTAGACGACCTTGACATGTCAAATCCTGAAGTAGTGGCTTGAGATGTACCAGCTGAACTCGACACGAATGTCGTTTATAGTGGCGCTCCAGACATTTTGGCTTGTCGAGTTGAGTTGTACAGTGCCGGATTCTGATCATATGAAGACTTTTGAGCATTGTACTTCATCCTTAACTCTTCCTCTCTCAGCTTCAGAATGAAATCATTGATATCTAACTTCGCCAGCATATCATTCTGTCTGAGGTTGGAGACAAAAGAAACCCACTTCTCCGGCAACCCATCTGCAAAGTTCGACACCTTGTCTTCCATAGACGTTGTGACTCCATGAGTGTGCAACTCACTCATTAAGTGGTAGAACCGATCGATTATGTCATCTAAGCTCTCCTTACCCATTGACGAGAAGTTGTCGAACTACTTCTTCAAAGCTTTAGCCTTTAGAGCTTTTAATGATGCATTCCCATCATCCCATTTTTCCAATGCATCCCACAGCTTCTTTGCTTGCTTGTTCTTAGAAAATTGATGGAAGATGTCCTTAGGAATTGACTAAGTTAGCAATGCATAAACTTTCTTCTCAGGATTGTACTTTACCTTTTGTCCATCAGTCATGCCGCCTAATGTGAGTTTGACTCCATCTGCACCTACAAGAATGCTATACCTTGTCTCTATCAAATCCCCCAGATTAGGATCTACTCCATTCAAGTAGATCTCAAATATTTGCTTTTACTATGGGTAATCATCTAACATGATTAGCTTAGGGGGTTTGTTATGATTCCCCACTTCATTTTCAAGAAGCAATAGATTCTGGATCCTTGAATCCCTCCCTGCGGTGAACGCTGAATATTGATCCTCCATTACTATCAACTTTAAACTTTGGAACAGGCTGTTTTACTTATGCGAATGAAGGTATGTGATTGGACAATTCGTGCGATTGAACAATGCGAATGGCTCAAACTTGCAAATGAACCAATGAGGATGAATCAATTGTGCAAATGGACAGGTGCGGATGAACAATGAGAATAGGCAGTTCAGTCGTATGAATGGATGTACGAAGGAGTCCAATCGTGCGTATGAGGGATGCGGATGAATTCAGTCGTGCGATTGTGTCAATCGTGCGACTGAAGCTGCTGGATTTTGAGAATTCGAAGGTTTAAGGTATTTTGGACGCAAAAACATGAATTTCTCACTAACCCTAATTGTTGTATGCTAGAAAACGTTAACTTTTTGACCTGGAGACGTCTAAAACACTGTTTGACACAAAAGGATTGCATTTTTGAGTGAAAAACACAATTTTTATATCAAAATGATTGAATCACATGTAAATCAAGAGCCAAAGCTCTGATACCACTTCTTAGGACAGTGTACGGGACAGAGTACTAACTGATTTACGTGTATACAAACTCAAATAGTGCGCAATCTTATTTGATTGGCGATCAAATCAGTGAGAACGCACGTAGAATCGATCTTAGATTGAATCTAAACGTTAAGAACCATTGCAAATCGATTTAGTGTGACCTATGAACTTGGAACAGGTTCTATGAAGTCTCTGGACGGCTAGGGTACGATTTAGTACATAGGTATTCGAAGTGTTTTTTTTCACGAATTAAGTGGTATTTATAGGTTAGGGTTTCTCATTCGTGCAACTGAACCATTAGCATGGTTCAATCGTGCGACTGAGTCATGCGGTTGATCCATCCACACGACTGAGTGTTCAATGGTGCAACTGAGTCAATCTCATGTCACAATCGTGCGACTGATCCAGTCTCCTGGTTCAATCGTGCGACTGGTTCATTAGCATGAAGTTGTTCATGCATATGGTCCATTAGCATGGGCCATTCACATAAGAACTTCACATGACTAAGTTTAAACATATTTCTCAACCATTCTCGATTAAGAACTATGTAAACAACCACAAACCTATATAGTTAGTTCAGCCATACATTATCATACAATAAGCAATGAAATATTAAACATACTAAGCATAACCACAAAATATATTTCATTCAATACCCATTCTATTACATATATGAAAGACATGAAAGACATATTACATTTGAGCTCCAAAACTAGGTACACATGTATCTACACATTTCTTCATGGTGAAATCCGGGAGACAGTGTATGTCAGTCAACCCAAAGGATTTGAGGATCCATATCATCGGGACAGAGTTTACAAGCTTGATAAGGCTCTCTACGGGCTCCACCAAGCCCCAAGAGCTTGGTATGAAAAGCTCTCGACTCATCTTGTGAAACACGGTTTCCGCAGAGGAGTGATTGACTATACACTATTCATCAAAGAAAAGGATGGTGACTTACTGCTAGTTCAGATCTATGTTGATGCCATAATCTTCGGTTCCAAAAATGAAGCATTATGCAAAGAATTTGAAGTAGTCATGAAAGCTGAATTTGAAATGAGTGCCATGGGAGAGATGAAGTTCTTTCTCGGGTTACAGGTGGATCAGACACCAAAAGGAATATTTCTACATCAGACCAAGTAAGTAAGCGATATTCTCAGTCGGTTTGATATGGAGAATGCTTCGGCAGCTGGAACTCCACTTGCAACAAACCACGGTATAGCACCCGACGAAACCGGTGATCTGGTGGATACCACCATGTACCGAGGAATGATCGGATCACTCATGTACCTCACTGCCTCATGACCTGATATCATGTACGCGACATGTATCTGCTCCAGATATCAGGTGAAACCTAAAGTTAACCATCTCATCAGAGTCAAAAGGATATTTCGTTATCTGAAGGGTACTACAACACTTGGTTGCGGTATCCTTATGACGACGACTTTGAGCTTACAGCGTATAGCGATTCGGATTATGGCGGCTGCAAAATGAACTACAAATCAACTTCAGCAGGATTTTAATTCTTTGGGAGAAGATTAGTCATGTGGTAGTGTAAGAAGTAGACATTGGCTGCTTTGTCAACTTGTGAAGCTGAATATGTTGCTGCTGCAAGCTGCTGTTCACAAATCATCTGGATTCAACAGCAAATGCGGGACTACAGTTTGAAATTCTCTAACACTCATATATTTGTTGATAATTCTGCTGCTATAGCCGTAACTAAAATTCCGGTCCAACATCCTAAGACCAAACACATCGGAATTAAATATCACTTCATACGTGATTGTTTTGAAAAGAATTTATCGATGTTGTTAAATATAATACGGACTTTCAAGGCGCTGACCTCTACACAAAAACTTTTGATAAACCAAGATTTTTATATCTGCTAGAGGTCAACGGGGTGAAAAAGAAAAATAAAGTGATTCCAGATGATGATAGTACATAGTCCGACAAGTAGAGTTATTTTTTATTTTATTTTCTTTTAATTTATTTTATTTTATGTCTTCACCTATTAAAATTCTAAACGCAAAAACCATTTTCAGTTTTATAATTTTAGGGGGAGAATAGGTTAGACTAGTATTAAGTTATTAAAAAAGAAAAAAACGAGGGAGGAGGACAGTCTAGCTAATAGAAATGAGATCGTATCTGTGATACGGATTCAATGGTTATGGAAAATGATAGTACATAAGAACAAAGAGTTTGAGACTTTAAAAGAATTCAACTGATTAAGATGCAAAATTCAAAGTATAAGTCTGAGAAGTCTAAGCAACATAAAAGGAAAAATGATAGTAAAACTAGCTACTACTAAGGTAACACAAAGAAAGTAGACCTAGAGGTTGCTAGACCACTACATGATATGTCGGTAGATTCAACACAATAGATAAATAGACCTCATTATTGATTTCAAGCTCAAACTAAGTCGTTCAACAAGCTGTGGGTTATCATCTTATCCCTGGTTAACACAATCAACGAAGTTCCAATAAGGGGTGACGAGCAAAATAAACGCCACAAATGTGTGCGGAAGACCATAAAATTGAGCAAATCACATGAAAAATGCAAAAAGCAATCAAGCTAATAACCTATGTTGTTGGTGTGATCTGTGCAAAAAGAAAATCATTGCTCAAACAAGAAGATAGGTTGTGTGCCTCTCTGTTGTATGGTAGCACTGACCTGAGGATAAGCATAACCTAAATATTCTAGAATTCATTGTTGTTTGCACCTCTCTGTTGTGCGATGGAACTGACCTGAAGCTTGACATCTCTTTGAAAGCTCTTAGAATAGTTTCTTCTTGTCAAAGTACTTGTTGAGGAATGTTGATTACCATGTAAGTGTGGGATCCACAAATTCTTGTAGAAATAATTATACCTTAAATCATCACCAATGTGTGTCAAAATCTGTGTATGGATTTAAGAGGACAAGTATACTGAAAATCATCGTGAGCTGCAATTCTTGAAAGTCTAAATCATTGTGTGTATCTTACAACACTAGTATGATTTCCTAAACTTGCTAATGACACTCGATGAAAACAAGAATCTAGCATCAAAAGGCTTTGGTAAAATGTCCAAAATGATTTGATAAACTTGTATGATTCTATAATGAATCGTTCTAGTTATGATCAAAGTAACTTGACGCTATACTGTCTAGAAAGAAAAATCTGGTAGATACTTATCTTAGGATTTCAACCTCACACAAAATACAAAAATATGTTTTAGCTTTGTTTTATTTCTAGTTGTTTAATTTACTTAATTTCAGTTAATTTATTAGTTAAAAGTCGGACTACACATCGGAAGTCAATCTGGGATTTAATCACTAAAAAGGTCACGTCTGAGGTGACCAATGGGGTTTTCAAATGTAAAAGGGTCACGTCTGAAGTGAGAAATTCTTTTGTTGTTAAAAGGATCACGTTTGAGGTGATCAACAGTTTTCTAAGTTAAAATGGTCATGTCTAAGATGATCACTGGTCAAAATATCTTATCAATAAGTAAAAAGGCTAAGTGTATGAATGGTCATAAGGTCAAACTCATAAGTATGAGCCATTCGCATGACTGGACCCTGAGTATGGACCAGTCGTACGATTGGACCATACTTATGAACCAGTTACATGAATGCGGCATGAGTATGAACCATTCACACGATTGGATCACAAGAATGAACCAAATCGCATGAATAGAGGTGACCAAATGAGTCAGTCGCACGATTGAAACCTAGTCGCACGACTGAATGTGACCGACTGAGCCAATCGCACGACTAAGCTCCAATCGCACGAGTGAAGAGTGCAAATGAATCCAGTCACCCGATTGAAGACACATTCATTATAAATAGGGCTAAAGTTGGTCGCATATGTTCATCACCGCTCAATCGCCCGAAAATCGCCCGAAAGTAGCAACACCCTCCCAAAATCAGATTAAATCGATTTCTCATCGCGATTGTGTTACTGACGTGTTGTTACATCATCTCCAGATAATTAACGACCCAAATCGCACAAAATACGCAGTGAAAACAAACCCTAACAGGCACAAATTGTTTAAAATCAAGAAATAAGTGATAACTAACAAGCTGACTAAATAAAAGTGAAAATTGATTAAAATGAAAGACATACTGTAACAATTAGGGGTCCTGCGAGTCTAAAGAACCTAAACACAACGTTTAACTTCCAGTATTGACCTAGATTCAGGATTAAAGTGTCGAACAGAGATGTATGCGACTGGTCACTCCGAATGAACTTCAACCGCACGATAGAACTGGCGAATGAATCAATCGGCAGAATGAACTAGGCGTATGCGCACAATCGCACGATTGAACTCAGCCGCATGCTCAGTCGCGCGATTGAACTCAACCGCATGTTCACTCACCTGATTGAACTCACTCGCATGCATAGTCGCCCAATTGGAGTCAGTCGCATACTCAATCAACCGACTGAACTCAGTCGTATGGTTCAATCGCACGATTGAACCAGACTGGTTTCAAAACAGTTTAAGTTTCAACTTTTTCTGTTATGAGTTAATCTAATATTTATGTGTCTTGTGTTACAGAAACATGGCAGAAAGGTGGAATATAAACACCAAGCACAACATATGTGCCCACCTTGATCCTTGTTCAGGAACGCTACTGAGTTCTTAGGGATTATAGCTTTTCTACGCCGATCACGGATCTTCAAGGCAATCTCGACTTAGTGCACACCATATAGATCCATCTAGCAGTCTTTCTGGATGATTGCTAAGGTAGACAGATCAACTGAGCCCTATTGTATCCGGAGCTCTATCTTGGGTCATGAGATAATGATTACTGAGGAGGATTTGAGACGGGTCTTAGGCTTGGGTGAGGACGGAATCCACCTAACTAAGCTACATCCCCTGACTATCCGGGGATGCTCCATGAGGATCAAGTACGCCGACGACTTAAATGTTAGGGTGCTGAACAAGAGTAACATGTGCCCTCAATTTAAGTATCTGGTACATGTGATCCTGAAGTGCATAGCCTCCAAGCATGGAGGATTTGACGATCTCTCTAACCAAATCCAGAATGCTTATGTTGCACTGGTACTGAACCACCCGTTTAGTTTTTCCCGCATGATTTTCTCCTACATGATCGAGAACTTAGAGGCCAAAGGCAAGGAAACCTTCTGCATGTACCCCCGATACCTACAGATGATCATTAACAAGAAGCTTCTTTCACTGCCTAAGGAGAGTCATGATGCAGTCTATCTCGAGGTCATAGATGACACCACCCTTTGGAGGATGAAGGTTTAAACGGGCAAGCAGGTGAAGCCCCCAGTAAGGAGATTGTTTGGGCATCTGTCCCGGGATGACTACGTGGCGCCAGCAAGGAGGAAGTGGCACCACGATGATAGTGACTCGAACGTTGAGCAAATTGCTCTACCCTCTGATGACTTCGACGGTGATGATCACGATGCTGATCAGGGAGGGGATGGTCATGGTGGACCCGAACCAGCTCCTATTCACCCTGATTTCAGATAGAAGAGGAGGAGGAGTCTGATGAAGAGCCTCCGGTGCAAACGGTAGGGAGCCGGGTCCTAGCCACTGAGAGAGGTCTTAGGGTGGTTGGTGGACGCCACAGGGAGTCCGGGGATGCTGCTGTTGTTGATACAGATCCATCATATACCCCAGACCCGCCCAACAGCCAAAGGGGAGCCACTGTGTCTAAGGGCTCGAGGAGGAAAAGAATGGGTCAACCCTATGGCAAGAAGGGGAAGAGGCAAAGATTTACATTGACCTCTACTACTGCCCCAACCACCATCTCATCCACCACTACTACCACCACCACTACCACACCACTTATCACTACCACACTCCCATCCACCACCACTACAGCATACCCTTAACCATCCACTCATATACCACCACCCATATTCACCACAACCACCACTACCACCACCAGCCACCAAGCCGGTCCCTCATCCCACACCACATTCACCACAGAATCTACTCTACCCTCCATTGGGGTAGAGGAACAGTTGGCAGCACTTAACCGTATGGTGCTGAAGCTGTTAGCAGCTGATGAAGAGAAAGTTGTCCAACTAAGTCAGCTTGTGGAGCTAAATGCTACACAAGCATAGCAGATTCTTCACCAATCATTGCAGATTGCACAGCAAGCGCAACAGATTTCCCAACTCCAGGAGCACAATGACAAATCAGTGAAGAGGATTGAGGAGTTGGAGGCATCTAACAAGTCTATTATGCTCAAACTAAAGAGATCAAAAGATGAGCCTCTGAAGATAAGAGAAGGTGATGACGATGATGATGATGACGAAAATGATGATGATAGTGATAATGATGAGATGAGTGAAGATGGAGAGCCAGGAGGATGGCAAGATGATGATAATGATGAAGGAGATGCAGCTGCATCTCCCTCAGCTCACGGTCAAGAGAGAAGGACAAAAAGAAATCAAGACCAAGGAGCATCATCTTCTACCCCATCTACTGAGAACCCAGCCATACAAGACAAAAGTAATGCTTAGAAGTTTATGTATTTGAAAACTTTGTACTTGAAACTTGTATTAAACTTATGTACTTTATGTTTATGTATCTTTATCAAATGATTGATTGTCTTGATTAATTACTAAATGTTGATGTATTTACATGTTTAAATCAAGCAGATCAATCATCTTAGCAAGATGAGTATGATGTTACTCCCCTTTAGCAAATCTAGTCTCAACTTACAATGATTCTTGATTTGCAAGGGATTGTCAGAAGGTCTTTAAGCTATACTCCTGAAGAAGGAGAAATCATTCATGACCTTACTGATGAACAACTTGTTGAGATGTTTCGGCTCAACCTGGACGAGATTGTCAAGGACACTCCTACTTTTGAAGTTACAAGTGATGATGAGCTCAATGACATAGATGAAATCGAGATAGAGGATGTTACAGCTGACCAATATCTAAAGTACACTGACCAAGAGAGAAATGTAGTCCCCAAATTGGGTGATACTCTTGGCAGTGATACATTTGATAAGCTGGATTAGATGGAGAAAGAGACGGAGAAAAATAAGGGTTAAGCCCAAGCCTCAGAAGCCAATGTTGACATCAAAAAGGCTGAATGAGCGGCCTGTTTTGCTGAGATTCGAGCCATGCGCACTGCATAAAAGCCTAGTGTCTACACCAAGCAGTACAAAGTCAAGAAACACCTAAAGGTGTCAGTCAAGATCATAGCATGGGCTTATTTTGAGGATCTAAATGTATATGCAGTGAAGAGAGAAAAGGGCATAGAGTACTTAAGATTTATACACGATCTAAAGACTCTCCTCGGTTTTAAGCTCAACCACCTAGCACGCCTAAAGTTGTTTTATGTTGAACCAAGAAAGAAGTTAGGCTGGTTTGAAGCTGCATTGAGGAAAGAATACCACACCAGGTGGGTTAACTTCAGACCTCAACAATCGACGAGGTACATCAGAAGGTCTGAAGTTGATACCATTACTGGAAAGCCTAAGGTAGTGCTGAAGTGGAGTCCTCCGCGTACTATGTCCAAAATCCCTCTAAGGGAAATGCCACATGACTTCACTCCACACTTCAAGTGGTGGTATTACGATTGGAGAACAGGTTTGTCATAGTCTTGCAAAAGGAGAGCCAAATGGTATTACTATTCGGGTATTTGACCCTATGTGGCTGACTAAGTTGTCTGCTGATAATGTATACACCTTATACAAGTGGCCATTGTTCTATGATTCGCAAGACATTGTACAAGCCCTCCAGTTTTAAAATGCTATAAGACTCTGTTTTGCATTTGAGATAAATGCCAGAGTTACAAGAGAGGAAAAGTACAAGAAGTTTGATGAGCTGATGAAGAATATTAGACAATGATGTAAACTAGGTCCAAAGGGGAGTTTGTTGATACATGTGTACCTAGTTTAGGAGCTTATTGTAATATGGCTATCATGTCTTACGTAATTGAATGGGTATGAATAAAATACAAAGTGTGGTTGATGCTTATAATGTTTAATATTTCATTGTTTATTATGTGATACCTTATAATGAACTAAATATATAGGTTTGTGGTTGTTAGTCATAACTCTTATTCAATAATGATTGGGAAACATGTTCCAACTTAATCGTGTGAAGTTCTTATTCGAATGGACCATGCTAATGGACCATACGCATGAATACTTCATGCTAATGGACCAGTCGCACGACTGAACCACGAGACTGGACCAGTCACATGATTGAGACATAAGACTGGCTCAATCGCACTATTGAACCCTCAGTCGTGCGGATGGATCAACCGCATGATTCAGTCGCATAACTGAACCATGCTAATGGTTCAGTCGTACGCTTGGAAGACCCTAACCTATATATACCACTTAATTCGTGGAAAAACAAAACAATTCGAATACCTACACACATAATCGTACCCTAGCCGTCCAGAGACTCAAGAAAACCTGTTCCAAGATCATTTGATCACAATTGATCGTTCTCTAATCATTCTTAATGTTTCATTAATTGTTAGATTCTTCTGAACTGTGTTCTCCCTGATTGGATCGCTAATCAAATAGGATTCCACACTATTTGAGTTGGTATACGCGCGAAATCAGTTAGTACTCCGTATGTACACGGTCCTAAGGGTGTTTAGGAATAAGAAAGATGATAGAGGCATTGTCATAAAGAACAAAGCTAGACTAGTTATTCAAGGGTACAGACAAGAAGAAGGAATTGACTACAGTGATGTCTTTGCTCCTGTAGCAAGACTGGAAGTTGTTAGGATAATCTTGGCATTTGCTGCATCCAAGAACTTCAAGGTCTATCAACTTGATGTCAAGTGTGTTTTTCTATATGGGGTAATTGATGAAGAGGTGTATGTCAAACAACCACCTGGTTTTGCAGATCCTGATTATCCTGATTATGTTTGCAAGCTTGATAAGGCTTTTTATGGCTACACCAAGCACTAAGGAAGTGGTATGAGACTTTATCTCAGTATCTTTGCAAGCAAGGGTACAGAAGGGGTACCATAGATGGAACTCTCTTCATCAAAGGATAGGGAAATGACATGATGCTACTACAAGTGTATGTAGATGACATCATCATTGGTTCAACTAATCCAAGGCTATGCAAAGAATTTGAGAAGCTGATGAATGACATATTTGAAATGAGTGCCATGGGGGAACTCAATTTATTTCTAGGGATTCAAGTGAAGCAAGTTGAAGATGGAATCTTCATAATCAGTCAAAGTATGTTTTGGACATACTCAAAAGATTTAACATGACTTATTGTTAGATTGCTAAAACACCCATAGCAAGAAAACACTCCCTTGGGACTAATATTGAGGGGGAGTGTGTGGATGAACACCTTTACACGGCTATGATTGGGTCTCTTATGTATCTTACAGCTAGCATGCATAATATCATGTTTGCCATATGTATTTATGCAATATATCAAGCCAATCCCAAGATGTCTCACCTCATCAGTGTCAAGAGAATTCAAAGATACCTCAAAGGTGCCTCAACACTTGGTCTTTGGTATCCCAAGAATTCTAACTTTAATCTGTATGCATATACAGATAGTGATTATCGTGGTTGCAATATGACTGTAAAGTCTACATTAGGGGGATGTTAATTTCTTGGTGGAAGGGTTGTCTCATGGCAATGCAAGAAACAATCCTGTCTCTACATCAACTGCTGAAGCTAAATACATTGCTGCTGCAAGATGCTGTGCTCAAGTGCTTTGGATTCAAAATCAGATGCTTGACTATGGATTAAATTTCAAGGAGACTCCCATTCATATAAACAAAAACAATGTTATCTTTATCACAGAGAATCTCGTACAGCACTCAAGGACAAAACACATCAATATCAGGTATCATTTAATTAGAGATAACTTTGAAAAAGGATTAATTAAACAAGTTAAAGTTAACACAAATGAACAATATGCTGATCTGTTTACAAAAGCTTTTGATGAACAAAAAATTAAGTATCTTATATCAGCTATTGGGATGATTAACTTTGAGTAACTTTTTCTTAAAACTAATTCAAATTATTTCTTAAAATTTGTGTGTCCTAATTGTCTAGTTTATCACCTTCACAAACTCATGTTTTCTGTGGATAAAAAATACTTTTTGAAGATTCCTTGGAATTTTGCAAAATCTTGATCCTTCGAAAGATATGTTTTTATCTTCGGAAGAAACTTATACCTTTAAAACAAATAACTGCCTAAGTAAATTTCCTTCGGAAGAAATTTCTGAAATACCTTCCGAAGCTTAAAATCTCTCTTATGCACTTATATGTTTTCAAGGACAATTTCCTTCCAAAAGCAAATTAACTCTCGGAAGTTTTGTTCCGTTAAACAAAATGTCCAAGTCTTAATTCTCTTCCGAAGCAAATTTTTCAAAACTCTTAGGAAATTCTTCCGAAGTCATTTTGGCTTCGAAAGCTATTTCATTAAAACTTTAGAAGATAATTTACCTTCAGAAGATTTTTTAATTCCAAGAAAACTACTTTTTGAACAAAAAGCAAAATACTTTTTCAGAGGTGGGACCGGTATCTGGATTTCAAAGTTTATCTTATTTCATTAACTTTGTCTTAAATCCTTTTCACATATAAACCCAATGGTTCCACCTCTTTCTATCATCATCATCTTTCCTCCAAACCTAAATTCCCAAATTTAAGCTTTCTAAAACCGCCTTCGTTCATCCTTCCTTCACCTTTAAGTTTTCTCAAAATGGCCAACCTTAACAGAAGAAATGACCCAGATTTCTCCATGCAGTTACACAGGCAACACAATCAGGTTGCTCTGTTAAACTCTATGAAGTCACTGGATCGGTTGACATCCGAGCGTGTTCTTGGCGGAAGGAAACAAAAATCAAAACCAAGAGACAAACAATAGAACGAACAAGAATATAAATGTTTCATTGATAAAACCTAATGATTACAAGCTCGTTAAACATAAGAATCAAGACTCTTGGCAAGTGGAGATTGAGCATGATCTCCCCTCTCATCCGGCAACACCTAGGCCCCAGGCATACTCCTTCAACTTTCTACACAATGAAACTGGTATTTATAGGCCTCAGCCCATATCAGATGCAACTGGGCACATTCGTACGATTGGGCCATGCGTATGGTTCAATCGTACGACTAGACCATACGTATGGTTCAATCGTACGACTGAACCATACTTATGGTTCATTCTTACGAATGGCCCAATAGCATCTCTCAGTCGCACGATTGGTCCATTATCATGGCTCAGTCATACGATTGAGTCACATTCGCATATGCTCCTGCGAATAACTCAGTTTCATGTGTTTACAACATATTGGGTGTATTACATTAAGCCTAGACTATTCGTCAAGCGACGAAAACAATACATATGACAATATATGCTCCAAAAAATTCCACCTTGGATGTCGCTTGCGAATAATAGATAACACCTCTTACAATCTTCAGTCAATATTTGCTCTGGTTTCCAATAGAATCAAACGAAACACCATATTAGCCAATGTTGCTGATTCATAAGTTTGCTACAGTATCCCTGAAAATGAATTTAGGCACAATAGCTTTCGTTTATATTGCAGAACACCATCATAGCAGCAAGATTCTCCATATGACTGATTTTTCCAGATAATGACATGAACAGTTTTCCATTGCTCCAATCTTCACACATGCTAACCTGATTAACATTAACACCTGTAGAAATTCCCCCTCAAATTCAGCATATCCTAACATATAAACATTGTGCTCTCCTGGTGTCTTCATACGGTGTATTGGGCAAAAGGTAGAAGGTTCCAATCCACAGCTAACAATCTTAAACAAATCAGCATGCACTCAGATTAATCATCAGAAACCAGCTCACATCATCACTTTCTGATTGCGTCTTCAATTTCTCAATACATGGATTCCCCTTATGAATGAGAATCCTCTCTATACGAATAAATATAACTTGATTGGCCCATAAATAGTCAGATGCTTCTTACTACCCCACAAAATCAGCACTGACTGCTGATATCTTCTCTTCTCTCTTCGTGTTCTAACTACATTCATCTATTCTGGAAGTCCAACAAATAATGGGGTATCCATCGAACTTATTTGACAAAAGAACCTCAAGATGAATGTGCTTTTTTCATTCTCAAATCTGTGCAAGAGGTAGTTCCAGACCCTTTTTTTGGTCTGGAACATCGTTCATTCGTATGACATGGAGGACAAATATCACATTTGTGTGAATGGATGATACGAATGTTATACTCGTGCGACTAGACAAATGCGGATGAGTCAATCGTGCGATTGGAAAAATGTGGATGAGTTAATCATGCGATCGGACAAATGCAGATGAGTCAATCATGCGATTGGACAAATGTGGATCAGTCAATACGGATGGCTCAGTCGTGCGATTGAACATACGACTGGTCCAGTCGCAGGACTGAACATACGACTGGTCCAGTTGCATGGTCCAGACGTACGAATGGTCCATTAGCATGGTCCAGTCGTACGAATGATCCATACTCATGGTCCAGTCGAATGAGCGGATCTGCATACAGATATTCAGATCAGCAGCCGCCATGGCTACCAAAAACCCTAATCTGATGAATTTTACATGAATCGAAACAAAATAGACATCATCAGATTCGCAAGGGTGATAAGAACATGGTTCCGAGTTTGATTTTAACAAAGAAGCCACACACATAACAAGATCTGAGCAAAACACGAAGAACACAAAGGGGTTTAATGTCAAAGAACATGAAATGGATCAAGAAATCAATAGCTTGTGTTGCTAGAATGATTGTTAGATCATTCTAGCAGTAACCGGCTCTGATACCAATTATGAAGTCGCTGGATCGGTTGACATCCTAGCGTGTTCTTGACGGAAGGAAACAAAAATCAAAACCAAGAGACAATTTCATTGATAAAACCTAATGATTACAAGCTCGTTAAACATAAGAATCAAGACTCTTGGCAAGGGAGATCGAGCATGATCTCCCCTCTCATCCGGAAACACCTAGGCCCCAGGCACCCTCCTTCACCTTTCTACACAATGAAACTGGTATTTATAGGCCTCAGACCATATCAGATGTGATTGGGCCCATTCGTACGATTGGGCCATGCATATAGTTCAATCGTACGACTGGACCATACGTATGGTTCAATCATACGACTGGATCATACTTATGGTTCAGTCTTACGAATGGCCCAATAGCATCTCTCAATCGCATGCCTGGTCCATTAGCATGGCTCAGTTGTATGACTGAGTCTCATTCGCATATGCTCCTGCGAATGACTCAGTTTCATGTGTTTACAACATATTAGGTGTATTACATTAAGCCTAGACTATTCGTCAAGTGATGGACACACTATATATGACAATATATGCTCCAACAAACTCTGAGAAAGATCCACACTTCATAGACGTTTTTCATTTCTTGGATCTGTCAAACTACTTCACCTCCATTACCATTGATTCTACTCTGTATGAGGATTGTTTGCTTAAATTTTGAAAGACTTGCTAAGAGGTCATTATGGATGGGGAGAAGGCACTGTCTACCACAGTGCAGGGAAGGACAATCTTTATCACTCCACTCATCATCAACAATCATCTTCAGCTAGATAATGAAGAAGGTGAGGTGTTCTTCCAAAAGGAAGGTGTTAATCATTCCTTTAAGCAGATGGACTGTGATGGAGATTTCTCTGTAAAGACCTTCAGGAAGGGGAAGGTCTCATCTAAAGGAAATACCTACTTCATGTGGTTATCCACAGCTTGTCCAACAAGCATGGAGGGTGGGACCAGATTCCTAAAGATCTCTCCTTCATAGTGCATGGGATGGTTCAGGGAGTCAAGTTCAGGTACTCTCAATTTGTTTATATAAATCTGCTTGCTAACTTGGACTACTTAGAGTATTACATGTTTCCTAGATATGTTCAATACATTCTTAACTGTGAATTGGGCTCACAGTTAAGGGAAACAGGTAATATTCTTAGATTGGGACGGATGAAGCCCAACATCTTTAAAATTTTGAAGAAGCCTAATATTGGCTTCTCAAGGGTAGAAACAACCCTTGTCCCAAAAATGTTAGAGCTCATTGCTCAAGGTGATAACCTAGCAACACAGGCTAGTGTTGAACCTATACCTTCGATATGTCAACCACCAACACAGCCACAAATAACCCTCACCTACCAAAGAAAACTCAAACAAACCCCTACTCAGACTATTGAGTCTGTGCAAGCTCCCATATACTTACCATACAGAAGGAAGTGGATACTGGAGCTCCTACTTCTCCTAAGGAGAAAACCACTCCCATTACTTCAAAGATTAGTGCTGAGGTTCCTCATGCTCAGCCTGACGAGCTCACAAGCCCAAATGCTTTAAGCCTTCACTTTGAGTCTCAACATTCAAGTGAACAACCTTCAGGGGATAGCTACCATCCCCAGGCTTTAGACTTAAACCAACATACTCCTAACCTTGACTTCTATACTGATGAAGACTTAGGTTTCAGTGATTACCATGACTCTCTCTTCTATTCCACTTCTCAAAGAGAGATAAGTTCTCCTAAGACACCTATTTCAAGCCCACATCAGTCACCCATCACTGTGACTCTTCTGATGAAGAGGAGGGTAATCTGATGCTAAAGGTGCAAAAACTATCACAAACATGCACCTATCTAGTCTCCAAGGTTACTCATCTTGAATCTCAGGTGACTACCTTGCAAACCAGGTCCATGATCATCAACTTGAGATATCTTATCTTAAGGAAAAACTAGTTGGGAGACTTTTATGAAGAGCTCAAACATGAACACAAGAACCTATGAATGTGGTTGACCTAACCTCTAGCTCACCGATGCAAGTGGGTGATGCTACCAAAAAGGGAGAGAAAGTCATCACAGACACAAAACTTGGGAGTTCTTCATAGAGTATGACTGTTGAAGACTCACCATCCTCACTTACAATTTTCGATACTCAACAACTTCCTCAAGTTCATATTGATGTGGACTTAATAGACTCCTACATTCAAAGTCTTTTTGAGGAAGGTATACCAAGGGTAGTATCATCTCCACCTTAAGGACCTTTCAATCATATCATAGTGTGGATGTATGATGCAAACAGAAGAGCCCTTATTCTTCAAAGAGTTCAAAGGCAGCAAGAAGTTTTCAATTTTTAGACCTTGAACTTCTATGAAAGTCTTGACCTTGTCAGCATGCCACTTGTCAACCAAAGCCAATCTAGACAAGCTAACAAGCTGGCTCAAAGGATTCAAGACAAAATTACTATAGAGTTCAGTTTCAGAAGGAGACTAAGGCAATCAGGTAATATCATTGGTCAACTAGATGTTGACGCAGACCCTAAGATTAACTTCATAGGGGAAACCTTGACTGAAGGCCAAGTGATAGAACCTGAGAGCCTTGTCTCACTATCAACTACTATAGAGATTCATTCCCTTGATGAGACACCTGCTGGTGAAGGTGCATCTCAGCCTCTCTCTAGCTAGAACCTGGAAGTTACACCAAGCAATGAAGGCCAAAGCTCTCTCCACCTTGACTCATAAAGGTCTGTAAGTGACAAAGGGAAAAGAAAAATGACTTCTGAGGAGATTAAGGAGGAGGAGGAGAGAGAGATAGAGAGGAAAAGGAAGCTAAGGGGAGAAAGTTCCTCTACTAGGTCTACAAGACTAATGGAAGCTACAATCAAGGCTACCCCCAGGCCAAACACTCAGGATGATGAGTTGAGGGTCGTCAGGATTAACTACTTACAAACTATGAACTATGACATTGATAATATCATCTCCCTCCCCTTTGACGAATTAAATGAACTGGCTGACATGGAATTGTCAAAGGAAAGGAAGGAGGCAGAGGATGCAAAATTACTTCTTTAAATCTAAGAAGAAAGAAGATAGAAAAGACTCTACAAGTATGTGCCTACTCTCTCCCCAATTCAATGAGGATGTGGCTCCACAAGAACCTCAGGTAGACAAAGAAACTGATAAGATCAATATGATCAACTACTTGAGTGCCACAGGTCACTATGAGGCAGCTACACTTCTTCCCTTACCAATTGATTACATTGAGTTTGAGTATCTCAAATAGCTTGAACTTGAATTAGTCAAAGAAAGAAAGACTACTAAAAAAAGTTAAGGGAAGAGACTGCAAAGTCAAGAGCCATCATCCAGAAAAGCATAAAGAAGTTTGCTGATAGGAAGAGGATGATGAGGTTCTTGAAGCTGCATGGATTCTCCGGAAGAAGAATTGGCCCTATGTCTCTATCCACCATGGATGAGCATATTAGGGTGATCAAGCAGAAGATTCAAAGAGGTGAACTTGCTGACTTACACTCCCCACCAAATCAGGTCCCTGAGGAAGTCGAGATTAAGGTTGAATCATTTGAGACAACACAACCTGAATCTCTTGATAAGCCTCAGCAAGCTTCCATTTTTCATCCACAACAGGGCTCTCTCCCCTCTCAATCTGAACATGTAAGAGAGGAAGACCCAACTGAGAAAGACAAAGAAGATCAATCAGGTGCTGCAGGCCTCTCAATTAAAAGGTTCAAAGAGGAGAAAAAGGATGGCTTCCAAACCAAAGTCAAAGAAGAAGAAGAAAGAGGCATCCATCTCTAGACCTTAGGATGAGTCAGAACATCATTAGGATGTGCAACAATAGGATTCTCCACCAACTCCAATTCAAGTAGCTTCTCTAGCATCAGGAAGACCCATCTTGTCCTAGACATACACTACAAATCTAGAAAGATGGCATGTCATTAGAGATCAATGTGTTGAAAATGTCTACACATGGCAGGATATGTTCAATCTACCACTGTATGATCTCTTTGAAATGAGAAGACACTATGAGAGTCTGAGTGATCCTGATCATCTTATGAAGAAAGGGATGGTTATCATCATAATGAGGACTGTTGACATCTGAAATCTTCAAGTGTTTTGATAGTATCAACCCAGGGGGAGTTTGTAAGGTTTGTAAGGCTGATGCAACCCAAACACCCAAAGTCTTTCCTGCATGCATGCACATGTGTACTGATGTGAATGCTTTGGAAGTTTCACACTCTGCCTTAGAAAATACTCAAAGTGTGAAATCTTCCGAAGCCAAGACCAATATCTTCTGAAGCCAAAGATGAAGTCTTCCGAAGCTTTAAAGACAAAGTCTACCGAAGCCTACACTTGAAAACAAATTTCTTCCGAAGACTTTTGAACACATGTTTTATCTGATGTACCTTTTCCATAAAGCTAGACCTCTTTCCATTATAACTCTGATAAGACATCAACTTTACATAAGTTAAAGGTCCATGCTTTTGGTAACTATACATTGAGGTCTTGAGTCTGTAACTTTCTACTTTATGTACTTTATCCTTTTTGTAATATATTATGATGTAAGGTATGGCATGTCATAGTCACTAGTCAAAAGGCAATCTGCCTTTTGACTCTACATTGATTTTGTTGTCTTGATCATGTATCCGGCTGGCCTTCAAAGTATGGTCGGCTATAGGTTGTAATATAAGTATCTCTGGTCCTTGTATCTTATTATCATTGTTTTGTAAACACTTGTAAGGAACTAGAGAGCAATATACATCAACCTTGAAAACCAACTACTTGTGTTGTTCATGTTCTGTCTTTTATACACTTGTGTTTCTTAGTTCTCATTTAACTAGTTTTCTAGTTCCCCATTTGAAATATTACATGTTGTTGCACACTCTCTTCTTTATGTTGTTGTGTTGTAAGCAAGCACCTTTCATTGGTCCTGCAAGGTTGATAGTGTGACAACATGAATAACTAGTATGATAATCATTTATGATAAGTTGATATGCTTGATTAAACCAGATGTCAATTAACAAGTCACCAACGGGTCAAACGGGTCAACTAGGTCAAATGAGTCTTATTTTCCAAAACCTTGGGTCAATGTGTTTATTGAGCACCTAGGGTTGTTAAGCTTTCTGTGTACACGTACTTATCTACTTGCGTGATCTAGGTAACCTTTGAAGGGTTGTCTTTCCATCTGTGATAGCATTTGTTATCGTTCGTTTGCGCACCAGGTGAGTTCATGCCCCACTTTTTATACACTTTCTTTTGGGGGAGATAGAATACTTATTTACAAACGCTTTATTGTTATAATTTGTTTATTCTATAACATTATGTGATATAGCTGAAATTCCTCACACTTTCGGATCATTAATAATGGTAACTAGCGAGAAATCTTGGGTAGTACTACTAGGTTTGACAGACCCCACTTGTGCGACTCGAGGTCAAACGGGTGCAATATTGTCCTAAACACAAATATCATCCTGAAATGGTAAGTCGTGATGGGAGGCAACAAGCGCAACACAGTCAGCTTCGATTGTGAAATCATTATGATTATTAGTTATGAATATAGACTAGCTATCTATTTCAATGCACTCCTTATGTTTTACAATTATTATTTTTAATGTTAAATGCAAACTCTTGAACTCACCAACCATTGTGTTGACACTTTTAGTATGCTATTCTCAAGTCATTAACTCAAGTTGCCCATAGGAGCACATCACAAGTCAAGCATGCGTTGTAAGACTCCGAATTTATGACATTACATTTGTTTTCTACTTTTAGGTTTTTAAATGTTGGGTTGGCGTGTGTTTTGCCCAAATTTCATTTATATACTTTCGGTTGTTTTATTTACAAAAAGATTCTGCACTGTTTTGAAGTTTAGAATTTTGTTGGTTTTATGTTAAATGTGTCATAAAGTGTCGTTCTGAGTAACTAGTGGTTGTGACCCTGGTTTGTTCACTCACCTTGCGGTAAAAACCCGTATGTGGAATTTGAGGGTGTGATAACACCACTAATGGAGCAAACACGTGATGATCTTTTGGTGTGGCTAATTACATAAACACTACTCCTGAGCGAAGGCCGCAACTAGAGTCATATTCTTTACCCACCAGGGTTCCACTAGAGTAGAGAGTAAGTGTTCTTGAGAATGAGATGTTAGAGAAAACTCAGATTATTGATGATCTATATAGGAGTATGTTGGAGAAGGATGACATGATAAAGAGTTTGGACAACTAGCAAAAATTAATGTTTAGCTATGTATAGATCATGGAGCAGAACTTAAAAGGTCTCACCTCACATGTGTATACATCATTCACTCAACAACATACCACTAAGGTTAAAGAATCGAGTGGACAGCAAGCTGCTAGTCCTGAACCTATTGATGAGCCCATTACAGATATGGAGAGTGTTGTTGATCCTGTTAATAATGAAAGGACAACAAACACTATTAATGTTGATCAAGATTCGATATTAGATGTTCATATTTAGGCTACTTAGGATCAACCTATACCATTCACTAGACAGACGTTTATGAGGCTTGAGCATATTATTCCCATTCCTAACCCAGTAGATAAAGATGAAGATTTAGATCATTTAGATTTTGGTTATAGTGATGAAGAGGACAATGATGATTATGAGAATGATGATGGTGATGATAGTGATGAAAGGAGATAATGAATAAGGTGATGATGATAACAAGAATGATGATGATGATCAAGGAGGTGATACGGGTGCTTCTACTAGTACTTTTGGATCATCAAGTACTACTAATGCCTCTCAACCAAGTCCAGATGATACAGTTGACCACACACCGTTAGACCCTGCCACAAAGGCTACGTATGAGAATGAAATTTATTTATTCCAGCAAAGACTGATTGTTGAGGAAGAAAACGAAGATTTTGGATCATTTGACGACTTGAAAGAAACATAAAATTACACAGATGTATTTGGAAGTAGTCTTAAAGACTTATTTTATAATATATTAATTGAAGAGGGTTAGATTGTTGGAGAGACAAGTGCTACAAAAGCGACTGACAAGCCAGGAGACCAAACTAGTCAAAATGTTGTACGTTTGGTCGGAAACCTTATTGTTGAAGCTCCTCCACCGCAGACTTACGTACACATGCTAAGGCATTCCAAACCTTTTATAAGGTAAGGAAACTCAAAATCTATTATGAGCTGGGCTTATGATGCTGAGAAGAAATTGTATGTGATTAAGAGAAGAGGTGGGGTGATAGAATATTTCCATGATAAGCATAATTTCCAAACACTCAGAGCATTAGAATTATATGCCATGGCCGTGTTCCATTCATTGAACCGAGTAGCTATGAAAAGGGAAATTGGATAAGAAACATGATATGGAGACACAACAAAACCAACTTTAAGGATTTCAAACTACCAAATCAAATGTCATTGAAAATGAGACCCGGATTGATCCTGACATGAATAAACCAATGAATATAAGGGTTTATAAGCATCCATGGTATGTAAGGAAGATCCCTATACATGTTTCAGTGCCAGTTAACAGCATGTCAAAGCTAAACGGTGGAGTTATGAAAAGGAAACGGGGCATGCGTTGATAGATTTTATGGATAAAGAATACTATATCATCGACCTCGTATATTTGCTTAAATTTGGTAGAGATGATTTGATAAGGTTGTAGGCTTGTCCAATTGTAGCTGATGAATCTATTCATTTTATAGCAGCATGATTCGATAGGTTGTTCACAAAGGCCCCGGACAAAAAGATGTATGCTTATGGGGGTAGTTACAAAGTTGATGATGTGGACTTCAAAATGCATTTATTTGCTAAAGCTAGGGGGAGATTGTAGGGGTTTAATCTAGAGGCTCGAAAAATCAAAATCAAGATAAAGATCAAAGTTCAAGTCAAAGACAAGTTAAAGAAGCCGTGTGACAACTTCTTGTCTCGTGAGAAGTCTATGGTCGAGTGAGAATGGCTTAATTAGTATAAATAGTTGTTTTGTAATGTAATTAGTAAGATTTTGATCATTTCTCAAATTTTGTACTCATTGAAAACAATAAAAATTCAAAGAGCAATACACTTGAAGTTTATTTACATTCGTGTTATGTGTATTTAATTCTACTTCTTCTTACTCCGTGGGTGTTTATATTCCGCATTCACCTCACGAGATCGATCTTTCTTATTGTGATGATTCTTACAACTTGATAAAGGAAAACATAATGGTTTGAATCCAACATCCAGAGGGTTGATGAGAGATCTAGTTGTGAAGTGAGACTAAATCCCATAAATAATGGTATGTAAAGAAGATCTAACCTTATCAACCGGAGATCCTAAGATCTAGATTTAATAAAACAACTAACTCACATATCTAAAGATGGTCACTATGAAAGCATAACTAACATATAGGAGAACATATAAGCTAATGTATATGTTAATATATATTCCTTTAAAGTTATAAAGACAAATCAAACACTTCCTTGTCTATTCCTACAAAAAAATTAGTGACATCTCCATGATGATAGGCATGATGTGTGGTTAATTATTTGCACGAATCTTCAAAACCATAGATCTTCTAATTAATTAACATAAATAACCTATATAAAATAGATGTGGGGCTGCTTCAAACGACTTTATGAGATGCATAACTATTAATGCTTACACGAAAATAGTCTGTTATAGGACCATTATTTGACACAGTAGTGAGGGGAACATAACAAGAAAGAGTCTTGTGTAAAGATGCATTATCATCCCTATTTAAAACCATGATTTTATGGATATCAAGTCTAATAGTGGTATTGTACAATGAAATTTGCAAAGTGAATAAAAATCTATATTCAACTGTTGAGGTTACATTGTTAATTTTGATTACATTGTTAATTTTGAATGTTTTGATCAATCTCTGTTTATGTGGAAGATTGTTTGAAAAAATTAGTGATAATATGATATTCACTAACTTAAAATGAATAAGTAACAAATGATTAGAATAAAAATGGTACGTCCACTAATCATGTCATGATGAGTACTATTTTTTTTTAATTAAAACGATTCTTCATATGTCCTCTTACGGATGTTTTCAATTTAAGTTAGCAGGTGATTTAATTCTTTGTTATTGCAAGTTAGTATGTTAGTCAAGATTTAATTTTTGCATGATTAATGAACATGTAAGTTATTGTTTAAGTGATTATATAATAAACATAAATGTTCATTTTAAAGGTTGAAAAAAATAGTATTGCTTAAAGATCACATCAACCAAAGAAAATTTAGCATGTTTGTTTCTTTCAAGTAAAATTACGGAGGAATACCCTCCAACTTCATCTTTACGCTTTCTAAAGTTCTAATACACCAATATAGGTGTAACCTTAGGCGCGTGGCCTTCTCCGACAATACACACTGCTCATGGTCTTCTCTGACAATACATATCGCTCCAACTCTTGTAGTACTTGAGGGTATATACGTTTTGTCTCAGTGGAGACGTAAAATCTGTTTTAAGAGTATTCACAACCCTTCCTCATCCCGAATAATATAGTTCAAGTAAAAGACTCTAATTTTCAAATTTATCTCTCAATTTCTAAAACTTCCATAAATGTAGATATAGGGGATGAGTTAAAAGACTTCAAATATGAAGGATGTGTTTGGTTCCTTTAATAATATGAGAATGGAGTATAGTTTTTAATAATATGAGAATGGAGTATAGTTATAAGGTGAAGTGAATTATTAGATGATTTTTAAATATAAACGGATAGAAGTTAAAGATGGGGATGAGATGAGAATACTCTAAAGGACCTATATTGAACATGAATCATTAGACACACCATCAACAATCGTTTGTTAATTGGTGCAATCAAGAACAAAGGTGAAGATACTCAATGGGTTAAAGTCTCGAGACAAGACGGTTTCTTGAAGTGCTTATTGAAAACTCTCTCTGGTTTTAAACAAGTTTATATTTTTCAATTCAATTTTGTTTACATTATTATACTAGCATGTTTCGTACAAACAGAGTCGTTCCTAAGAGTCTTTGACAAATTTTTGGCACTAGGTGAGTATAAGAATTTAAGCTCATATAATTTAAAATGAATAACACGTATGTAAAAATATGACAATAATTGTTTACTAATATACAAAAGCATTGTAGCAAAATAATCAATTTATATACTTAAGTAAATCGTGAAATACTCCTAAAGATTTTGAATTAAGATTAGATTGAAGAACCGATAGTGTACTAAACTAATTAAAATGTTAATAGAACCTAAGGTTCAATAGGTCAACAAAATTAAGTTATATTGGGTTTTTAATAGCCTATAGTTATTTTTTAAAATAAATATATATACTTATATAATATAGAAAAATTATAAAAATTTCGTGTCCCTTAGAAGATTGCGCCCTGGGTGGTTGCCCACTCCATCCCTCCTTAGAACCGCCCATGGATACAAATAACGAAAGTATCATTATTATTGTTTTTGATACAAATTAACCCAACTTCCTAGAACTCTTTTGTTAAGGCACGTTAGTCCTTCATTCAAGGAAGCACGAAAGAAAAAGTAACCATCAACATTATTAAATTCATAGAATTTAAGTAACATTAGTTATAAAAATTTCTGCCATTTTAGAAAAGAATATTGAACTCCTATAATTTCATGATAATTGATGAGTTCAATTTCTTTTAACGGTAAATATACATCACGTTAAATCTACTCCAATAATTCTTGTGCTATTTATTTTATAGAACTTAAACTCATAACAATTGAATAGAGATAAACATCAAGTACTACTAGGTGAAAGACACTTTTGACGACAATTCAATTTTCTTTCATTGTATCCTCAAAACACTTAAATTTAGTTCAATCAAAGTCATGAAAATTCATTTAACGAATAAAAAACATGTCTTAGCTTTGTCTTCAATCAACACACTAAATATACTAAATTTGACACGACAAATAAGTTATTCACGGTTCTCTAGTGAAATAGATATCAAAGTGAAAAACTGTTTATTGCAATGAAGGGGAAAATGTGTAGTGTTCCGGTTACTAAATATGGAAAGAAAACTTAACATAATTATCAATAAAGTGCTCTTTAAAAGACCCCGTACTCATCGATCATGCGTGTGAAATATCTCATTGATATTTTTTTAATAGATAATTCATTCACATAAATTTACACTAATTTATGCTATTATAAATGATGTGAAATATAAATTTCAATAAAAACTTTTTCATTTTAAAATATTATCATCGAATTTCTAAGTTTAAATAGTTAAGTTTATTAATTTAGAAAACTAAAGTTGTAATCATAAATGATCCACAAGAAAACATTTTTAGGATCTAAAAAGATATTATATCCAAGGTATTTTCTATTCTTTTTAAGCGATTTTAACTTCAAACTAATCGTAACACCCAAGATGCAACTCCTCTCTCATGATCCCCCATCAACATTAGGTCACATTAGAACAGCAGGGATGAAATAGAGCGAAGTGGAGTTCGAAAGATATCATTAAAGAGAATATATTATTAAAGAAAATGTATTACTTAAAGTTTATTATAATAAGTATTATCTTAATTAAGATTATATGATTGTTTAAAAATAATTTCATAATACCTTATGACGGTTATATTAATTTATAAGGTGTTTAAGCTAACTAATACACTATTTATAACAAGGATGAGCATAGGAAATAAACAAACTGATAAATCTATAACTAACAAAAAGTTCTAATTTCTTTCATTTACATACATCAATATATAGTTTCCTACTCATCTCACCCTAGACAAACTATACAATAATCACAACCATGACCAGCAAATATCATCAATAGTCAAGTAATTGATAAGGTTTATGGAAGATGAGAGGTAAGCAAGTTTTATCTTTGTCATATTAGATAGAGATGTTGCTTAAAGAGAGACCCTGACACTAAACCAATCACATAAACATTCGTTTCATACTTTATTCTATTAATGATATTTTAATTTGTAAGTATGTTTGTTTATTTAAATGTATCATTTGTATAGTATGATTTTTAGAACTGATTTACTATGACATTGTGCTTTTTCTTTCTCTCTCGACTATTATAAAATAACTAGGTTAGAAGTTGATATTGCAAACTAAAACATTAATTGCATGCTTTAAGCCATTATAACTTATGTAGTTATTTATGAATGGTTGATCGTCGATGGGTGCATTGTTATATTCAAATTGTGTTAATTGGTCTGACTAAATGTAGAATGGTATATTGTAATTAACACCATGTTGTTCTACGATCAAAATTTATACTTTATAGTTTGGTCATTAAAGTTAATAATTAACCTACAAAAGGGCCTTTACTTACATCCTTTTAATCATAATGTACAGTTAGTTAATGCATGCATTTGATTGCTTTGTGTTTCCTTGAGGTTTTGCCAGGTTTCATTATTTACCACCAAATCGGCGAAAGCTAGAGAGAGAGAGCCAGAGAGAGAGAGAGAGAGAGCCAGAGAGAGAGAGAGAGGTAGACATGCTGTCAAAAAGCGAACAACCATATTCCTCTTCGAGTCTTCCTTTTCTGATAGTAAGGGATGTCTAGAGGTGGCAAACAAAGTATCATCAATATGTTATTTCAATCATACGCCTCTTTTCCGCCTTCTTTTTGCATGTTCATGCCTTTTCTTCGCTTTCTGTCTTCTAGTGTGTCTTGTTGCCCCGAGTCATGAATATAAGCAAGCCCTACTCTTATTAGGATTTTGATCACGAGATAACAAACCTTTCGATGCTAATTTAGTAAGAATCAAGAAGTAGAATAAGGTGCATTATGGTAATAAATTTTAATACAATTATGTTAATTACCTTTAAAAAGGATATTAGGTTTTTTTAACTAACTAAAAATTTGATAGGTCCTTGAAGTTTATGGTTCATGTTGAATTATAAGAAAGTAAAGAAGAAGTCGCTATATGGGAGAAGGTTCTTGATTGACATAAGCAAATTAGATCTTTTCAATATGCCAATCTTAACAAAAGGCACTAATTTTAGCAAATATATATTTTTTTCAATTAAGCACATAACTAAATTTCAAAAACACTTCTAATAATAGTACAAATCAAATTAAGTTCATATCTAGTGTCATAAACACATTAGTTTAATAACTTCTCTAGGTTAATGTTTTGTGGGTTTGTGAAGGCTTATTGTGTCATGCTATTAGGCTGATTCAGAGAATACACATTGAATTTGAATCCCAAAGAAGAGCTAAGGGTTGACATGTTTCTTTAGTTCTCGGCCATGTTACTTTTCTTAAACTTTATTTTATAAAACCTAACCTAGTAACTATAAATATAGATGCTTTTACTTGTAATTTCTCATGTGTTAAAAGCATAGTAGTAAAAATATCCTAGTTGTAACCTTTAAACATAGATTTGCCATAAAAGCCAAATAATGAAAAATCCTTGTTCGGTGTTGGTTTTATTTCTAATAGTTTATTGATTACATGTGTGTTTGCAACCCGAGTTTCCAACAAGTTGTAAGAGAGCTATGGCTCGATTACACATTAGAAATCAATTAGAAGAAAATCCGGCAATCTAAGGTTTGAAATCGATAACCTATCGGTCACCTAATCGATCAATGTTCGGAAAAGAGCAAATATTTATCATTAGTTTACAAGAAGCAACATCTCTTAGTTGTTATCCACATTAGTGATCAAGGAACAAGGAGAAGACCTTGTTCTTGTGGTTTAATTGATCAACTAGAAGGTAAACCAATAGCCTTTTGGAAGCGACTTCTATATCACATAAGAAAGAGGAAGATAATCGAGTATGTTACACCCTTTGACATTTGCACAAGCCACCGACCAAGGTCCAAGTCGCATTCCTGTTTGCCATCATATATTAGAAAGATCAAGAACATTATTCAGTGATTTTGTTCTTTGTTATTGTTTTCAAATTTGGTTTGGTTTGAATAATTGCAGGTTCAGTTATTATTAGTTTGCATATTTTCTCTTGGTTACTAGCTGAAGTTTTTATATCTATGTAACCACAGAATGCTAGGTTCTAACTTTAAACTTTAATTTAAGCTGGCATTATGAAATTTTTATTATTTATATTATTTTCTTTCTTCAATGCTAATTGTTCACCTGCTTTATGGCCTTAGAAGATTTATTATGACTTGTTTTAGTCTAGAAATTACTAAGCGATCTTAGTAAAAAACAAAATGACTAATTTACCGTCACAAACTACATATCAGAATACTAGTTCAAACACAAAATGATAACCAACATTTGAAATATTCACGCGCATTAATTAATGTGGATGTATGGACTTTATCCGTGTTTTTTTAGTTTGTGTTCCTTATTAAGTAAGCCATCGTCATTAGTCAATACAGATGAACAATTATTCAGCCACATATTGTTCTGTATACCGCATTAAAATATGCGGACCACAAACTTGCAGCCGCATTTGTCCATTGCTCATATGTATTACAAATGTGGACAATTGACAGTTGTCTTTTTCTTCAATTATCTTCACCCTCATTACATCTTGGACTTATGACTCCTTCCAACTAGAAAAACCTCTTGAATTAGAATTTATGATACTTTTATGGTCCAACATCAAGAATTTCAAATACAACATATCAATTATGTGTGTACACAAACATTTATGGCACACATACATACATATCTTGTTACACTTAAAAACTTATTAAAGAGAATTACCACCTCCAATACTACATTGCATTACACAACAAACTACACTACCTAATAAATTGAAAAAAAAAACTAATTAAAAACACCCACACCCATTCACTTCGGCCGCCTCCCACTTCCACCCACCCAATTCTCCCCTTGAAACCCACAAAACCACTCCCACACGTCACCTCCCTCTCTTCCCTATACATGCAACTCCACAATGTTTCTCTCCCTCTTCAAGAAAATCAAACAAGAATCCTCACAATACCTATAAATTCTCTCCATTTCAGCCTCCATAATAGAATATTAGCATCCTCCCAACATCGACCAAGTACAAAACGAGCAAGAAAGTGAAATTTAGTGAGCCTTTATGCAAGGTTCTTGCAAGAACAAGAAGTTCCAGCTCCTTCTTGAACCAACATCCCTCTCACCCTTCAAAGCATCCCAAAAACATGAAACATTTGGCGTGAAAGCATTGTTGTACCCAAATAAAGCAATTTTAGGAGTTTTTCCTCTCTTTTCTACAAAAAACTTACTTTTCTTGTTCAAAACAGACATCTTACAGCCCGATCACTGTTTTTGTGGAACTCATGATTTCATATAAGGTACTTTTAAGAATAAACATGGATCAAGGGTTGGTGCACATGATTTCACCCTAAAATCCCTTTTTTCGTGTGCTTTAGCATGATAAACCCACTTGTTTTGAAAACCACCTCAAACTATGTTAATACCCTGCTTAAAAACAATTTATCTAACATTTTTATAATCTAGAATGAAATTCGCAAAAGTGTTTGGTGACGTTTATGTACAAACTATGATGATTACACATGTGTAAATGATGTAAAACACCAACTAAAAGCAACAAAGATGCTATGTACGCAAAAATCCTTGAACTAATGCTTTTAAAGACCCGAAAAGTGACAAAAGTCTCAAATATGATTAAATCTTAAAATTTTGAGAGTTCAAAATTTTCTAGGCCCTAACATAAGTGTTTTTGTGATAAAAATCAAATTTGGTTATTTCTTGAGTTAAATTGTGATTTTTATGGATTTATCTAATTAATAAGCCTAAACCGGGAGATTTATATATTAATTTTTAAAAAGAGTACAACAAGCCAAAAACCATTAAACTCATGATATTGCAGTAAGTTAGAGCCCCTAAGATGTGAATTTGTAAGAAAATGGATAGAAGCAAACTTTAGGGAAAAACTAGTAAATTTTCAAACTTGAAGGAATAATGTGAAAATTCTGCAATTTCACCAAAATTCGACCAACTTATGACCATAAATACTTGATAAAATTAATATCACTTTAACAACCTGATTAAAATCATAAAAACTTGTCATTTACATTGTAAGGCCCCGTTCCCGGGAAGCTTATAGCTAGCCAACCATCACTCATAAAACATATAATTACATTAACTTGAAATAAACGTTGTAGCGGAAACATTAAAAACAACATTTTTATTAAAAATACTTTTGCAAAATAATACAACATTTGTTACACAATTTCATTTGTTCGCATTACAATGCAAAAACATTAAACAAAAGAATGACATCCAAAAGAGCCAAGTAGTCGCTCCGTACCATTCTCAGTAACTTTACCTTCCAACTGGAAAATGCTTAAAAAGTCAGCGTTGCTGAGTGGGTTCTAGTTTTATAAAGACATTGCATTACCTTCCATTCGTTAAAACATTTTCATTACTATAGCACATGATCACACATCGCACATACATCAAGGTAATAATTATTATCTTCAACATCGTTCGTTAGGTACATTTCGCACATCTCGCACATATCGCACATATCGCACGTATCGCACGTATCACACATATCGCACGCAGCGCACATATCGCACGTATCGCACCTATCGCACGTATCGCACGTATCACACATATCGCACGTATTGCACAGATCGCACATATCGCACGTATGAAGTGGTCACTAGGACAAACTCTCCCTATGTGTGAACTCTTATGGGTTCGCCAAGATCGCACGCTGTATAACACACGGTAATTAGGAAATCGCATGTGATTGGAGCAGTCGCCAAGACTGAACTATTACTGTGTATGAACCTTTATGAGTTAGCCAAAATCGCACGCTATAGATACACACATATTGGACACTCCCCCTGTGTGTGTGAACTCTTATAGGTTAGCCAAAAATCACACGTTGTATGACACACAATAATTAGGAAATCACACGTATTAGAGCAGTCACTTGGACTGAACTCTTACTGTGTGTATGAACCCTTATGAGTTAGCCAAAAACGCATGTTGTAGACACACGCAAGGTAACAACTCTCAATGAGTTAGAAACCTCCCTTCAGTTGCTTGCAAGGCTTTCATTACTTTCTCTTTAATTAATGCATGCCTTCATTCATTATGTTCCTCTTTTATTTTCTCTGATAGGATCAATTGAGACAATCTGTAATGATTTATGTAAACAATTCAAGAGAAACACAAACAATTGTAATCAATTCAAGCAATATCAACAAATTCACAGTTCATTGATATAGCTAAGACAATTACAAGAGTAAGAAAGCAGTTAACAATTCATGCACACAATCTCTCAATTACTCAGCAAAAACCTGCAACTAACTCTCTAGTCTAAGCTATTTATACTAGAAACTAAGGAACTAACTATTTACAAAACTAGTCCCTATACTAGTACAAAATATAAAATATACAATAAAAGACTAAATGTTAATCTTTCAAGGGTTCTAACAA
>BJCM01264955.1:0-20095 GCA_018326385.1 Flaveria bidentis
AACCATGCCTTTTGATGACTCTGAAAGAGACATCATTAAGCAAGGGAAACTAGGGTGCCAAGAAACCACATCTGGTGGTGAGGCTGAACATACTAGGTATGTTACCTCATCTCCCCGTGATTCTTCAAAAGAAGATGAGGGAAGCATGCAACTCCTCATAAAAGACCTTCTGTCTAAAGTCTCAAAACTTGAATCCTTGGTTAGGACTTTAGAAGAAAGGTCCGCCACTCAGCAACTTGAGATTGACAATCTCAAGGCTTAACTAGCTGAGAAACAAACTGAGAGATCTGTTAGGCATGTACCTATTCAGGTCTCATTGACCTTTTCCTACAGCTCATCTAGCTCTCAAGATGATGCTACCAAAAAGGGGGCGAATGTTCAGAGACAAACACTTGAGGACCCACAGATTTATACTTCAACTTCAACATCTTCTACTCTTATCACCATTTTGTCTGAGCCATCTCAAGTTGTACTTCAAATCAACCCAAAGATGCTCAGAGATCTCAACAGACTCTTCACCAAGTTTTTGTTGAGATCCTCTACTGATCAGCCAAGCCTAGATGCTGTAATGATTTACTTTGGAGCTAAAGAGCTTCAGAGGCTTACTGTAAAACCCGGTTATTTTTAAAAACATGAAATGAAGAATAAAAGAAAGAAATGTAATAAAGTCCAAGTGAAGGGACCAAAAATGTCCAAAAGGATAAATTTTTGGTAAAAGTTGGTGTAAAGGTGGGCATGGCCGCCCACCCTTATTTCACATCATCATCTTCGTTTGTTTTTTAGAGAGAGAGAGAGAGAACTCTCGGTTCGAAGAAGAAGAAGAAAAAGTGAACGAATTCAAGGTGTTGAACTCATTGCAAGCAGGTTAGAGAGGAAGAAACACCCAAGTTGCACCAGGTGAGTTCTAGACCCTGGTTCTTACTTGTTTTAAACTATCTTTGGGGCTGAAAATGTATTAAAATGTTTTTACAAAGTTTATGTATGTTACCCGTATGTATTATGCTTGTTAAATGTTGAATCCTTGGTTGTTTATAGGTTATTCATGTTTAGAATAACCATGTTAAGCTTAGGACAGGTGGATTGATGAATGGTCATGAAAACATACTAGGAACAAGTTACACAAAATGTTCATACGCCTAAAAATGCCACAAAATGATTTAAGTGTAATCCATGCGCCTAAATAGTAGCCCATGCACCTAAGATTTACCTTAGAAATGTTTAAGTACAGCCCATGCGCCTGAACAGTGGTCCATGCGCCTAGAAATATTGGTTAGACGACTAAGTGAAGGGCACATGCGCCCCAATAGTGCCCATGCGCCCAAGTGGCTCATGCGCCTAAGTGCCCATGCGTCTGAAAAACCCATACGCCTAAGTGTCCATACGCATCAATAGTGACCATGCGCCTGAATAGTTCGTGCACCTAGGTGATAAATGATTAAGTGTTGGCTGATGCGCCTACATAGTGGTGAAAGGCCCAAATAGGGCTCATGCGCCTAAATAGTTCCCATGCGCCTAACACTTAGAATTTTTTACAGAAATTTCTAGGAGTCTGTGCTTTTAGGGTTTTGACCGAGAGTTGACTGAGGCTTAATTATGATGTTGTTTCATGCATGATATGATTGTTTATGATTGTTCCTTATTATTATTATTGCTATTATTATTATTACTTATAGTATGTGACTTTACGTGGTATGTTATTATCATAACGTAAAGTATCTAGTAATAATAAAGTGAAAGAGCAATAAAGAAAAGAAGAGAAACATTAATAAAATGTTAACAAAACTTGCAAGCTCATAGGAGGGACATGACCGTGTTGTCGTTAGCTCAACTATGCTGTAGGTTAGCTATCCTATTATGCACACAGGGCCAATCAATTGAGATTGGCAGGACCCTTGTAGCGTACCCTAGGTGATTGGGTTGGCCTTTTACACAGTACACAGAACCTTTTCGGGGGATACAGTTGACCCTTTCGAGGGATATAGATGGCCCATCACCCGTTTTCCATCGCACACATAGTTGGGGTATTGCTCATTGGTCCACATAGACAGTGAAAGATAAATATAAAAGAGTACAGAGTAAACAAGGCATACAGTAAAGAGATAAAGCATTACCTGATTGTATAGTTAATGTGTGCTCACATATACAGTACAGAGTTTTATTTTTTTAGAAAAGAGTATTTTCATATACAACATATAGAAAGTATTTTATTACTTATAAAACTAGAGCTCACTCAGAAATGCTGACTTTTATACATTTTCAGTTGGTAGGTAATTATCGCTGAGGATGGCACGAGGGTGAAGCTACTCGGCAGGGAAAGACTGACATCCATTCGTATTTTATGTTGCTGTTGTTTTGTAATGCAGTAAAACAATTCTTTTGTAATCAGTTAAACAATGATGTATTGCTCAACCACAGTGGTTTAAATTAAATGAATGGTTTTTGATAAATTATTTCCGCTGCTTAAGATTGTGTAATTATAATGTTTAACGTTTTAATTGCTGTAAATGACCAAATATGAGGTTTCTGGGAACGGGGCCTTACAAGTTGGTATCAGAGCCAAAGTTTAAGAGAATTGGGTTAAATAAAATTTTTAAAACCTAAACTTAAACTGAAAATGGGACAAATGGAGAGATGTCAGCCCGAGTAGCTACGTGCCATCAGGTATGTCTTTTCTTATTGATAACCGGAATTATGTGCGCATGCTATTTGATTATGTGCTCTTAGTAGATTTAGATACTGATTAAGTCAGGATATGAAATACTTGGGGTATGAAGAGTAAAGTAAGTAGCTAATCACGACTGGCCATTGTAATTAGGGACTTACTATACTTGACATAAACTGAGTGTTACTTTAAATGACCGCGTTAGTGTTTGAATCTTATAGTGTGTTAGAAGATGGATGGCGGTACATCTTCGAAAGCCTCTCGAAGAGAGGGAGACCCAGAGAGGGAGACCCAGAGTCGAGAAAATGGTTCATGAAGAACCAGAGGCCCCTTATCCGGAAGGTGGAGACGAGAGTGCCAATCTAAGAGCCTTAGTAAAGGAGGCTGTGGTGGAAGAGGTTCACCAGGTCATGCAGACGATCCTACCGCCTGTGGTGACCGAAGTGATCAAGGCAGTTAGGGAAGGAGAAGGAAAGGAAAGAAACAGGTCCTCGGGAGGACGGGAACAACCAGAGCCGGAAACGGTTCTCTCTGATGATGAGGACGAGGAAGAAAAAGAGTCTGCGCCGGAGGTGACCCGGGGCTGCAACTATGGGGCGTTTATGAGATGCAAGCCCCCTACTTTCGATGGGAACGGCACTGCTGCAGCTGCTCACCGGTGGGTGAGGGAGATGGAGGCTTTTCTTGATATCAGTCAGTGCCGTGAGGATCAGAAGGTGAAATTCGCTACCACTCTTTAGTGGACTCAGCTTTGTGCTGGTGGGACAACATTGTTCAAGCGGAGGGTAGCAGGGCCATTGGGAGAATGAGATGGCCTGAACTGAAGAAGCTAGTGATTGAAGAATTTTTCACCCACGGAGAGATGGATAAGGTAGAAAGAGAGTTCCTGCAGCTGGAGGCGGGAACGATGACACACCAGCAGTACACCACTAAATTCAATGAAATGGCACGGCTGGTGCCCGATCAAGTGATACCACTGTCACGAAAGATTAAGAGATACATCCAAGGGCTGCCAGTGGATATCCGTAGGCATATGATCGTTGCCCGGCCGAGCACTTTTAGGTCGGCGGTTGATTTGGCTGGTAGATTATATGATGAGCGCGAGGTGGTGGTGGCCGAGGTGAAGAAAACGAGTGGGGATTTGGCTGATAGATTATACATGTACATATTATATATAAACTTTATTATATATATTTATTTCAGAATGGAATATTAGAAAACATTGCAATAAAATTTTAAATGAAAATTCTCAAGATGTCTATTTGACAAAAAAAAACTTTCATAACATGTCTCTTTAAATTATGTTTTGCCCATGATGTTCCCATTAGATACGGGTGGCAATGACCTTAAAATAGGGTTGTTTAAACTTATATACAAAGTTTAACACAGAACCACGTGTCAAAATACAGATAACCCATCATATTATGTTTTAGCTCATGAAAAAGATTAACCACACTTCGAGTATAATGTGTGGATTTTTTATTTCAGAATATTGTAATGATTCATTTAATTTTACTTGTATTTTAATTTTCTCTTATAAATTTAAAATGTAATGTTTTATAAAAATCTGAATACAACGTTATGACATGCTTATGTATATCCCTATGCCCGCATAATATTATAAAATGAACCAAACATACCCGAAGAAATTATAGACAACTCATGTTCTTAAAATCTTTCATCTCATAAGATAAAGGTAAACCAAATAAAGAAGCAATACTATACAAAGCTCTATATAATTTTCTATTGAGATCCAATTGGATCCTATTCAAGAACGGGTTCAAATCCTTGGTTGTTGCCAACATCAATGACATTTTAAAAGTCATCTTTGATATTTTGTTAGCAAAACTAATCTACATCTATCTTAATTATCTATGATCTGCTAAGAAAAACATTCACTAGTCATCTTATCCGTAGACATGATAGTAAGATTTGGTTCTCTAAAAATAAAATGATCTTATTTGTAATGTGAAGTGAGATCAAGTTGAATGTCTTGTCTCTAATGAAATAAATGGTTCCCTAGTATGCACTCAAGCCTTAATCTATACCTAGCTTGAAATAAAATCCATCTTAATACGAAATTTTAAAATAAAAAATATTTCCACTTTATTTTATGATTTTGATTTAATTTTTAAGATTTACGTGTTAAAACTGATCTCTTTTCAAGATATTGGTGAAGATGGAATGAAAGTAAAAGGAAGATGAAATCTTTACAAGTTGTTAGATGCTATGTGAAGTTAAATGTGAAGCAAGAATACTTGGTAGAAATAAAATATTATATTACAACTTTCAAAGCCCATGTGAGAATTAGCATTGGGCCATGCAAAGAAAAGTTTATCGAAAGTTAATTGGGCCATAAGCGCAGATAAGATGTTAAATTAAAAAGTGGCTTTGACGACAATTTTTTGGGGCCGCAAAATCACATTGATGGCAGTACGTTCGCAAGGAGGCAACAACCTTTAAGGCTATTCTTTTGCATGTGAATTGAGGCAAAAGAGATTAAATTTTAATCTACGGTTATAGTTTCTTTATATTATGATCAACTAGTCCATCAATGGTCATTCTCTGAGTGTAGGGTTAGTGAATAGAATTGTTAGTGGCGGAGCCTGAACACTCCTGTAGGGGGCGGGGGCGAGATTATATTTTTTTAGGAGGTGAACTCGAGTTTTATATTAAAAATTACACTATCGAGCCAAAAATTTACACTACTAGGCCAAAAATTTACACTACCGGTGAAAAAAAGAGGGGGCGGCGGCCCCCCGGTCCTAACTATGCTCCGCCCTTGAGAATTGTGTTTATCTTGGTTTTTAATAATTGTAGACCTAAAATTTGATTGTCTAATCCTCTCTTATGTTTATGTGTTTGTTTTTCTTGATTAAAATATTTTATCAATTAGTCTAATTGATTAATCATTAAACTATTAGTATGTGCATTACTAATCATTGATGATTGATTAGGGTATTATCACAACTGATAAAAATTTATGAGATAATAGGTTTTGGTATTAGTTAGTTATTACTATCTAATTTAGCAACTCGTTATCTAGTTGGTAATCACGTTTAAACAAGAATAACAAACTAATAATGTTTATATGATTTCTATTTTGGTAAACCCTAGATGACATAATTATTTCCCATACCCAAAACCCGAGTGTGATCATCTTTTGTTTTTGTTTTTATAGTAGTTGTTTAGTTTAATTAATCTTATTCACATCCATCCTAATAGTTCAATTTTAGTTAATTAACTTAATTAAATAATCAAACAAATCTTATAACACTAACTATATGCTCCTCGTGTATATGATACCTGACTTATCTTAGCTAACTAGATTAATTAGACTTTTTGCATGACCCCAAGGCCAGGTTATCAGCTACTCTTTTCAGTTGATTCTCATTAAGCTTTCATATGGTTAGTAACCTCGTCACTTAATATTCTTAGTTATAGAAAACACTTAGAATATGACAATACATATTAGCTTGAAGTAGGAGGAACTAGGGTGACCATGCAAAGCAACTTACAATACGCGTGCACACGTATTTACAAGATGTAGTGTTTGTGAAACCTTGGGAACACTATTAAAAGTGTTCAGACATAAGGTTCCAAGATTCATAGTCTCACACCCTCACTAGAAGCGGAAACACGAGGATGCGACAAACGGGATCGTCATAACACATTAGGGGGTCTAAGAGAATCACTAAAGTCATTCTCCGTAAATATGTCATGACGCCGCCCTGTACATAGGAACATGTTCTAAGAACAGTCAAATCCAAAACGTCATACCATAAATACATAAGTAATCCAAAGTTCCATTTAGGAACAAACAAACTCAAGTTCAAAACAATCCTAAATACAAAACCAAGTGTTACAATCCAACAATCAAACAACCCAAAACAAGTCCAAAAGTCCCATGAAAAGTCTATTGCCCTCAAAGGAGCGGTATCGTCAGGGTCCATAATAAAACACCTAAGTCTCAATACCTGAAAAGACGTGCTCTAAAAAGTCAACAAACGTTGTTGAGCTCACAGGTTTTAAAGTACAAAGATTTTGATGTGAATAACATGTACAAAGGTTGTATGTGGGTAAGAGTACATAACAGTCATAGATATCAACACAAGTTTAAAGTCAATCCAAGTCCAATTACCCGGACTATATTCACCCAAGGGCACACCCAGGCTAAGTCAATCTCGACTAGTCTACTGTCAACAGGGCAAGCTTTTCCCCCAAGTAAAAGACGTTAAAATAGTTCCAGAATAATCTTTAAGATGATGAAGAACAAGAAGAAGATGAACGGTGAAATCTAGAGTTTCACTATAGAGCATTCTTGAGAAATATTTGTAAAAGAATGAAGATAAAACAAAGGGGAGGCCCCCTTTTTGAAGGAATTTGGCTAAGGGGGCCTTGGATGGGCCTCCCGGGCCTTTTGCCTATTTCATCCAATTTCGTCTTGTCCTGTACGCGTGTCGTTCAATTTATTCATTTTTAAATTTTATGCGTTTCTATGATTCCAACGGACTATTATATGCTATATAAATTATTTGATTTTTATTTTTTTAATTATGTTAAGTCTATTTAGTAAACTTTAGGCAAAGCCCACTGATGTCCGATTTTTGCTTGCATTCTTAATGTAAGATGTATATTTCAAATTTTTAAGTCTTTAGACCAATTAAACACACAACCATCATGCTAAGTCCAAATCGATGAACGTACATTGTCATCATGCCAAGGCCCACTAGAACATATTAAGCCCATAATATATAGTTATATAACTTAACATATCTACACATGTCTAATACACTATTCTCAGACGAAGTCAATATTATGTTAGCTTCCAAGTCAAAGTTCATTAATTAGACCAAGACCAAGTCAATGTTAAAAGTCAAGTGAACGGTCAAAGTCAATAGTCAATACACCTATTTTGGTGACGGATGTCACACATAGGATCTTATTGTCCATCAATTTCTCTTCTATACCCTGTGAATCCTACCAAAACCTTCTATAAATCTCTAGTCTCGAAGAATACATAAAAAACTAGAACTTCTGCTTTACTCTTGTGCTTCAAATATAGACGTTCATTGACCTTGTTACCTTATTATCGACGTATATAATTGATATTTGGTTTACCTTGTGATGTACATCAATCCTTGCAAACCCCAAATGGACTTCCTATGTAATGTTCATTTATTTCCAATGATTTTGCATGAACTATAATAGTTACAACTGACAACAAGACTCTTGCTAACCCACATCGACTTACTTGATTAAAATCATTTTATGATCCGATAAATGCCTATGTTTCTTTTTAAAATTAAAATTTCTTCTTGTCTAGTTATCTAATTCTAGGGTCAAATAGATTGTCATTTTGACAAATCTCAACCATGTGACTAATGCTTAAATTAATCAAGACTATTAAAGGCACGCTGCTTATTATGTGTGATATGGTATAGTTCAACTACTTTAGTGTAATTAGTGTTTCATTTATTTATCGGATGATTCTAACATTCATAAGGACTTGGGGGAAAAGAATCTAAACAATTTAGATTCTACTTATATCAAGTTTTCATTTGCAATGTTATCATTGATTTCGTATTCCCTAAGTCATTCATATATCAATACCCACTATTCGAATAATAGACCTTCTGACATTCTCCCTAATGTGAGGAGAATTTTGGAAAAAAATTATTCACCTCTATTGGATTTAACATCTCATTATCATTTTGGTTTCACAGTAACGATACATGAAGACTAATGGTATCTCACCTTTAGATATAACAGCAAAATCACTATAAAAATCGATGATGCCATGTGACTCAATTGTACATGTTTATATTTGAGCCTCATCATATCTTTGATATTCTGATAAGATCCTTCCATTTATAAACATCACTTTGGCAAGAAGAAGGTCAGATTAAACTAGCAAGCACATCTACAAACATATAATATTAAAGACATCTCCCGATAAGAAACTCTCTAAGTAAGCCTCTTGGTGACAAGCTTGCAACAATTGCTACTTCACCCGAGTAATTGTTGCTATGAGCAACTGTTATAGAACCCACAAAAACTGTTACATAATCTACCCTAGATTTAATTCCATGTGTTGTAGTTTTCACTACATTTTTTTATTATATTTTGATTTATATTGCTATAACTCATATGGCCAGTGTTGGAGTACAAAAGTTCAGGCACAAAACAATTTGACATATCGCTAATTCCCAATTCATTACATATACTATTAGCACTCTCCCCATCAGAATTCTTGATCCGAATCTTATAATAAAGACCAAAAGACCAATACCCTTCACATTAGATGGTATGAACATCCTAAGACTTCCATGGCAATGAGGTTTAACCGCCAAATTATAAATTGATTACATATGTCAATATGATTTGGAAGGCAATTATACCTTAAAAAATTAATCTCTTTAAGTTTGATGAGTGAGCTCTATAATTAATAGTGTTCAAAAGTATGCTCTTTTAACATGTTAGTTCTTCATCTTAAAATTGTACTTACCTTCAATGCTTACTACTGAAGAAAGGCCAATAAAGTTTTTCATCCTAAGACGTGTTTTCTCTTGATGAGCAACATTTCGGATGAAAACAAAACCATGAGTTCCTCGATGGGCAACCCATTGAAGGCAAAGCAGACAATATCTTGATACAGTTTACATAAACTGTTACAAATAGCATTTGTACCAAGGATTGAACTGGTGTGTCAACAAAGACGCTAAGTTTCATAAGAGGATGGAGATGTAATTCCACATTGGTTAATGAGAAGAATGAAACTTACATTATAAGGAAGTGAAAACCTTCTCTACCAATGTACATTTTGCCTAGACGAATAACTCATCGGGTGAAAATAAACCATGAGTTCCGGATAGACAAACCGTCCAAATCAAAATGGATAATATCTTGATTTACATTAGTAGTTATCATAAAAAGAGAATTTTGTTAGAAGTCATCAAGCTTAGAACACATGGTACAACAATTCAGCAATAGCTATCCAAAATCTTCTACTAATAATTATTATCCCAACTGGTTAAGATAAGATATCCATAACATGTAAATATTAAAAGCTTTTGGGTTCAAGTCTCACTTTAAACACAAATACTCAGAGTTAAAACAAAAGATTTTCCTATTAATGGATTTTCCCCTTAAAGGATTTGAGGTTTCCTCAAAGGTCGCACATTTTGTTGTTAAAAAATATAACTATCCAAAATCTTCCCCTCCCACATGATACTGAAACAATATCATCCTCACTAAAAAGACATTACGATCCACATTTAGTCATTTTCAAAGAGTAATCGTATAATTCTAAAAGAAAGTAAACTTCACTAACAAACCTTCAAGGTACATTTAAAGAAGTTAGAGGTTTTAATCACTTATGCCCAACATGGAACATCACTCGGTGCATGTTATAGATGAATCGGTGGCACAATCAATGTTGGTTAGGCTACGAGGAAAGAAGACTTGAAGAGATTTATCGTTTTGTTCACAACTTTTAGTGAAAGAATTTTGTGATGGAATACTACACATGGTTAACAACCCATTCTTTTCATCTAATTTTATATTTACACATTCTAACCGGTGAGAATAATACCTAAATCCTAACCCATAACCCATGACCACCCAAATTTAAAAAGCAAGATATAAGATGAGTGATGGAACCAGAACTTATTTCTTAGGGGTCACCTTTTCTTTTGATAATTAGAGTTCTAACAAAACTAACATAAAATATTTTAGGACGTCCGATCAAGGCGGGACAGGTTAGGCCGAAAGAGACATAATTAAATTGCATTGAAATATTAACAAAAAACAATACGAAAGAAATCAAATGAAACTTAAAATTGTATAATTATTCCCTACGTGTCTTCATCTTTTGAAACTGCTTCAACACATCTTCAATCAACACCTTTATAGTATAATGCAATTTCTATGATTTCTAATCTATTTTGTATAGAGATTCTACATTCTATGAGATCATGACTTGATTGATTGTGTTTGTTCTACTAGTTTTTTTTACTAAGAAACCTCTTGAAATATTTTTTATTAAGTTTTTGCAATTTAAAACTCAAAACAATACAACCTAAAATACTAACAATGACCCTTTTTGATGTTCTACAACATATCCTTTTCGTCACCATATCTTGCTCAAACCTTTTATTTTAAACATCATATCAATCATTCCTTTAAAAATTTAAATTTACCAATTACATAACAAAATAAAGATGCATAGAACACCTAAAACTGATTCCAAAACAAAAAAAAGCAACTGAAACATGAAAGCATATGATGAGTGACATTATTGCTACCATCCCATGGAATTGCATCAATTTCAATTATGTATGTGTCAAGGTGACCTTGAACAGAGGTCAAAGAAGCAATGAAGGCCAATCGGGTTGGGTGGGATGGGGGGGGGTTTAAATTGGTATTGGAACAACACTTAAGGTTTGGGTTTGGGTTAAAATGTATAAATATAAGTGTGAAAATGTATTTTTAGTTATTAAAAAGGAGTTAAAAAAAGAACCCTACAAGGGGTAAACCCATGACCTAAGAGACTAACTTCACGCGTGTGACCACTGCACCAATCACAAACACTAGTTATTTCTTGAATTTAATAATAGTAAAGGGTCCACTTCCTGAAAATATATCCAAAAATTCATTACCCGTAACTGCAGCTGTAGTTCCGCCCAGGTATAAGATTACCAGGCCTAAATAAGAACAGTAATATCATGTTCTGTTAATTAAAATGTAAATACAACCATTTCTGACTAACATCCCACAAATAAACTGGAAGAAAGTCACATAATAACACACTACTACTAGAGCGTGGTGCGTAACAACGTTCACCAATATCACACATTATAATGTCAAAATGTTGCTATTTTCAACAAATAACCAAAAATACACAGATTTGCAATACTTAACTAGTCTTCATGTTAATAAATACTACCCACTTTCTACTTTTCTCTTCAATGAAGGATGCTTACAAATTTTAGCCTTTGTTCATACTCTTTGTACGCTATCACCATGGACAACCACAAATCCCTCACTTGCAAGAGTACCAAGTGCGTTTCGCAACTGACAACCAAAATCAAATCATTAATACAACACAAAACACGCCAGATGCATTGCGGTGTAGTGGGAAGAAAAAAGGAAGGGATACTTACATCGGTCAGATGTAACTCGGCATTAATGCTACGCTGCTTCAATTCTTCAAGCAGCTGCGAGTAATTACAGTTCTCATAAGAACCATGATAATACTTAATAGAGATTTAACTGAAATACTAAAAATGAGGCACCTCTAGCATACGAGCAGATGGACCCCCTAGTTGCAACTTTTCCATAATAATACTGCGAGTCAACCCAACCAAGTTGTCCCTTCTCATTCTTTCACTTGCAGACACACCAGTTGTTATCAGGTCCATGTCAATGGTTCCTGTTAAGAAAACATATTTGTCAGCCTAAAGAGCCCAATAGGGTAACTGATCATTAAAACATATTTTAGTCTTGTTTGAACAAGTCAATGCTTACCAGTGGCGTGATCTGTCGCAGACTGCTGTAGGGCAACTTCTAGAAGCCTAAAGGCCTCCATAACATCTTTTTTTTCAACCCATTCTGAAAAGCGAATTCGAGCCAGGGCCTCACTGAGGCGTATAAGACTTTCAATTTGTCTAGGAGTAGCCGTTATCACCTGTTGATTAAAAATATGGTAAGTTAAGCGAATTTGATACTATATCACCAATATGACTTGTTCCTCTTTTAAGTACTCTTTAAGATAAACAGAACCCACCCACAAAAAAAGATTTAAGAAAATTGTAATGTGGTCGAGGAGAGGTAACAACCTTTTTACTACTTCCTGGAAAATTTCCTCTTCTTCTCATTTCAACATACCCACGTCTCAGCTCTTCAGCAGCTTCTTCAGACAACTGTGGTTGTATGTTTTTTCTGGCATAACTCAAATAAGCAGTCAAAGTTGGAAGGTCAATGATATTCTGCTCAGAATTCTGCATGCAAAAGTCAGATATTAGCACTTGATGACAGCTCAACAAATGATAGTCATGTCAAATACTTCAACATAAGAAGAAAAAAAAAAAGAAACCTCCGCATTTTCAAAATGTAAAGCAACTATATGCTTTGCAAGGCGCCTGTCAGTCTGCTCATCAGCTTTGTCAAGAATTAAATAAATCAAATCAAACCTGGGAAAAGCATCAAGCTGATCAGAAATCATCAAAACCTTATGGTCTATATAGGTGATAAGAATGTACTTTCACATGAAATAGAATTGGAATTATGTTAAACCTAGAGAGCAATGTAGGGGGAAGATGTATGTTGTCGATCACAGACAAACGAGGATTATAACGAGAACCACTTGGATTTGCACAGGCCAAAACTGAAGTCCTTGCATTTAGAGAAGCAATAATCCCTGCTTTGGCTATCGACACAGTTTGTTGTTCCATAACCTTCAAGGACCAAATATCACTTGACATAAGAGATAACATACTTGAACTAAGAAAAGATTAAACTAGTTTGTACTTTGTAGTAGAACAAAAGAATATATATTTCACCTCATGTAGCATACTCCTTGCATTTTCAGACATTTTATCAAACTCATCAATACAACAGATGCCTCTGTCACTAAGAACCAAGGCCCCACTCTCCAAAACCTAACAATCATTTGTATACTGTAAGTCTAAATTCACTTTATGTTTTAACTCTAAAAGGTCAAACGGGTAAAGGAATAGATCTTAAATGTATAGAAGTCAAACTGGTGAGACTTACCTATAACGTATTATTAATAAATATGGCTTCATAAATAACTTTATTTGTAAGATAATAGACCTTTGTACTCAAAAACCAACTATTTATACAAACACTAAAATATTGGACCAAATTTATATTCGGCCAAACCTACCGGTACTAAAAAAACCTGTTTTGACGTGTTCTCAACCTGTCTGGCCTACCCATTTTGCCACCTACTTACCGTTTCACCAGTTTCAGGATCTTTGGCCACATAAGCAGTCAATCCAACAGCTGAGCTCCCTCTTCCACTGGTGTAGATACCACGGGGTGCTAATTTGTGTATGTACTGAAGAAGCTGAGATTTGCTGGTACCAGGATCACCAACTAGAAGAATATTAATGTCTCCCCTGAAGTTAGCCCCAGATTGTAATGTCAAAGCACTCCCACCAAAAAGCTACATTCATGGAAAAAAAATATGGGAAGTCAGTGTTCAGAACCTACCAAAAACATGTTAATGCATTTCCAAAATTAGAACTTTACTAATTACATATAAATGGCTAAATATACCTGGCAAAGGAGTCCTTTCTTCACATCATCTAGCTCCCAAATGTTTGGGGCCAAAGACCTCGTAAGCATGTCATAAATATCAGGTCGTTTTGATAGTTCTTTCAACTTCTCCACCTGTGGTTGTACATATATATACATATATGTGAGCAATAAGCAAACCATGAATCAAATATTAGCAATAGTTTAACATCATTGCCTGCGCATCATAGTCCATTGTTCCTTGATCATCTTGAGTAGAGCTCTCTTCAGTTTCCATTGGATCTTCTACATTCATTCTTGATTTATCTGTCTTCTTTATATGAAGACAATCAATGTAAGTCTGCAAAAATAGAAAAAAGTTAAGAAAATTAAAACAGTTAAAAAAAGAGAACATGGCAGGAACATTTACCTTGAATAAAGATTTCACAGTCCTTTGAGTTTGGCCAACCCTCACAGTCATAGCCCTATATATTCCAGTGATCTATTCAACAAAAAACACTCATTCAGATGCTAAGCACAGTAATTATAATACATTTTGAGCTAGTTGGGTACTTATTTAAGTTAATGTTGTAGCTTACCTCAACTCGGTCACCAGGTTTTCCTGCATCCACCAGTTTGTCATGCATCAGCAAGCTCACGGTATGAGGAGTACCCCCTTCAGGGATTTCATCAGGTGTCTCCTGGACTCTTACAATTTGTTTATCAGCAAACCTGTATCAAAGTGTCAAAATGTAGGTAAGTTTAGCAAAACATAAGCTCAAAAGAGATTATTTTATTGGTCAAATATGCTGCTTGCAACATAGATTACCTGCATCTGGCGTGAACTAATGTCATTGAGTTCTTTGTTTTACATTCTTCCTTCATACACATAGTCGGTTCACTGATTCGTCCTGATAACAATGGATGGCGACTTTAATTCAGATATAATGATTTACTAAGCATCATTCACTTTCTGAATAAAGTCGCTTCATTCATTTATCAAAATAAAGCATTAGAATCGAAATTACTTAAAAGTTACCTCTGTCTACGACGATGGGATCTGAGAAATGCCCACACACTAGGCATCTGAAAACTGCTTCCCTGATTTCGGGAATGAGCGAACTGCATCTAATAATCATTCCCTTCAATGACACCATCTTCTCAATGTCTGGTAATGCACGGAATTTTAAGAAGTAGAAAAGAAAAGGGAATCATGACAACTAAAAAGGTTTTAACAAGGAAAACTAACCAGAGGGGTTGAGATTTCTCATAGAAGTTGAGCTTTTCAGATTAAATATCCGAGCTTGTATATGCTTCTCAAAATATGGGTTGATTCTACTAACCATATCCATCAACACGATGTCAAATATGGCAAGAACCTCTAAGGGATACCTAACCATCTTAGTGTACAGGTCGTTATCATAGTCAAAAACATCATGTGCATCCACTTCCAAGGATTCCCCTCCCATCTCAATCACATGATTGATAGCCTTCATGTATTTCCCCTCGTCGTGAGAAGGTTGTTCACGGAAGTTCCTGAGAAACATCAAGATGGCAGCGTTGACATCTTGGACGCTGATACTTGTCCCCCAAACAAACATTGAGGGGGCATCAGGCTCCCCACCTTCGGATGAAGGCGGTGGGGAAGAAGGAGAGCTGTTACCTCCGCGGCTACTATCATTAGGTGTAGAGGCGAAGCGTGAATGTGATTGCGGAGTCCGACCACGCTTCCGATGGCTGTTGGGAGACGAAAATGTGTTTCCGATTGGGCTTGAAATCATATCATCAGGTGATGAAGGTACTGTGAAATTACCTCAAATTAAACAACAAAATCAAAGAAAAAAAATCCCTAAAAAAACAGATAGAAGGTTACCGCCAGGAGTATTGCCGCCGGAAGCATTGCGGCCGGGAGTATTGCGGCTGGGAGTATTGTTAACCATTTCGGATCCTAATCCTTGAGGGCGATAGAGATGCGAGTGCTTCAGTCAAAGAGGCTACGAGACATAAGAGGTTGTCGACTTGAGCGGGAGAGTAAATGGGGGTCTTGGGACTTTTGGCGGGAAAGGGTTGTTCATTGGCGCCAAACAGTTGAACTGGGCTTGATACTATGCTCTTCATTTCACTTATATGGCCTGTTGGGCTTACCAATCACTTTTGATTTTTTATCCTGATTTACGAGTATAAAGCCATCCATTGAATCATCATTAGAGGCCCAATTGTTCCTCTTTATCAACCATCTACAATCTAAAAACTCCCTCTATCTCGTCTCTTCAATCTTCTGTTTCAATCAAAACCCACTTGGTTATTTTCCTTTCATTTGTAGCTTTTAAGAAGGCTTTTGGTTTTGGAATAAAAGTATGAAGAAAACTCATTAACTATCTACGATTTAAAAACCATCTATCTTTCATTTCTATCAAAACCTTATTGGTACCTATCAATTGGTATCAGAGCGTTGATCCTATGGATACCTGTAACAAAAATAATGTGGAATTCCGCCAAGAAATGCAAGAGTTCATGACCTGTCATTAGGCGACTATGGATGACCATGATGCCCTTTTGAAAACCCTCATCACCATATTGCAGGCTTTAGAAACAACTCGTTCCGGTTATTCGTCTGGGCATTTTATTTATTTTATATTCCAAATACAATAAATGTGTCTTTTAATCAATTTTAATTTAATTTTATAAATTTTAAAAGGGTTATTAATATTTATAAGGTTTTAAAATATTCAATTAAAATAAATAATTAAATTACAAAGTTTTTGTGAGATTTATAAAGTATATAAAAGTTTTATAAATAAATCAAATTGATTAAATTAAAATTAGCGTTTTAATAAATTTAGAGTTTAAATTATAATTATTCTTTTGTTTATTTATTTTATTTTATTTTATTTTATATTTATTTCAAGTTCCAATAATGATCCCCTTTTAAAAGACTTGTAACTCAACATTAACACCATTCATAACCTTCTTCCTAATCTCAATATCAAAACAAGTTTTATGTATCACTTTTTATTTGTTCATTGACTAAAAATCTCACTCACAAATTTTTCTTTCATCCTTTTGTTTTAATCAATTTTAAAAATTTTCTTTTACAAGTAATTTTAATAATTTTCAAATGCTAAGCTAATCTTATACTGCTTTGGTAATCTTATATTGCTTTTATGTTATGTATTTCTATATTGTTTCTATTTTTTAAATTTATTTTACTTTAAATCATCATCCTACTATCCAAGCATACTCTATATTGTTATATGATGGATGTAAGTAATATAAATAATGAACAAGTCCATTAATGATTTGTTTCACATATTGTTCTCATGACTTTATTTTCTTACTTTTATTTTTTCTTTTACTAAATTTATTTTTTAATTTAATCATGATCATTTGATCATAACCTTATAATATTAACCTTCTAACAATCACAAATATTTTTAAATCAAGCTAACAACATGCTAACTTAAACAAAGAATCACATTTGCACATGGACGGTTATGTCGTCACATTCGGTTATTCCACAAGATTGTTTCTTTAAATGATAGCTATGCCAAAGTCTTGAAACATTATTTATAACTCAGATAGGGTCTAATATACTATATATCAATATATTAAGATTTGTTCTAACCCATTTCATGCTTTAACAATTTTAAAAGTGCACATAAGTGCCTTACTAAAATTTTGGCAGAATGTAGTATGACTTCAACTAACTATAACATGGTCATAACAAACTAAGTAAATCAGACTCCAATATTAAGTTTATCGAATTACCTTTTTAAAGATAGTTTATACGTATTCAAACTTAATCGGATGGCTCAACAATAGCCTTCATAAGATTGATGCACATTTCAGCATCTTCTGTCTTGTGCAGTTGTTTTGACCTATTTTCGGGTCTTTTCATAAAAAAATTCCTAAACGAAAGTTGTCCGGGAGACTCTGAACTAGTTAACTATAAAATTTTATAATTTTATGAAGTTGTTTGATAGTTTTAAAACCTGTTCAAACACGTACTAAACATTCTGTCCAAAATCTAAAATTGGTGCAATAATCCTTTTTCAATGTAGTTTTCGCCTTTTGGGATTCTCTAAATGTTCTAACTTCTTGTAATGAATTCCAACCTCAAGTTATTGTTTTTTATCCTTTAGGGCATCACCTTGACTGTTGAACATCCAAGCTTTCTTAAGAACCCTACGAGCATTATTATACAATATGAGTATTGATAGCCCTTTTTATGTGTTTGTAAGGATTATATATTAAGGCTGATGCAACTCAAACACTCAAAGTCTCCTACATGCATGCACATGTGTACTGAAGTAGAATGCTTCGGAAGTTTCACACCAGCAACAGAAATATTCTAAGTGTGAAATCTTCCGAAGCCAAGACCAATATCTTCCAAAGCCAAAGATGAAGTCTTCCGAAGCTTTAGAGACCAAATCTTCTGAAGCCAACACTTGAAGACAGATTTCTTCCAAAGACATTTAGTGAACATACTTTATCTGATGTACTTTACATAAAGCTGGACCCCTTTCCGCTGCAACTCTGTAAAGTCACCAACTTTCATAAGTTGGTGAAAAGGTCCATGCTTTTAGTAAATGTACATTGAGGTCTTGAGCCTGTAACTTTCTACTTCATGTACTTTATCCTTTTTGTAATACATTAGGATGTGAGCTATGGCATGTCATAGTCACTAGACAAAAGACAATCTGCATTTTGACTCTACAAATAATTTTGTTTTGTGTCTAGTCAATTGTATCCAGCTGACCTTCAAAGTATGGCCGGCTGTAGGGTGTAGTATATGTATCTCAAGTACTTGTTACTTTTCGATATGCTTTGTAACACTTGTAATAGAACTTAGAAGGCAATATACTGCAATCTTGAAAACCATCTCATTATGTATTTTGCTATCTCGTTCTCTCTCTTATTTTGTGTTCTTAGTATTATTACTTGAGATTAACCAGTTTCACTATTTGATTTGTTGAGTGTTCTTAAGCAACTCTCCTCTTTGTGTTGTTGTGTTGTATTTGCATACCCTTCAACGGTCCTGTAGTGTTTTATATTATGGGGAAATCATGTGATTTGATAATCAATCATTGATATTTATTGTTATGTTATTTAAAAATTTAATACAAGATATGATATGTTAATACTTGCATGTGTTTATGGTTAGATAAACTTGATGAGAACACAATCATTAATTGATGCAACCATGATAACAATGATAGATCTATTGGTTTGACAAACCAACCTATTTATGTATTCGTGTGGTGATTGAAACCGGAATCATACATTCTATAAGGCTTTGTGTAACACCCGGCCTTTCATACCACCAATATTGTCTGCTTTGCCCATGAGAGCTCACGGATTTGCTTTTGGTTGCTCAAGTGAAAACTTACAAGGGAGGTCACCCATCCCTGGATTGTTATCACCTAAGCATGCTTAACTGTGAAGTTCTCTTCTTATTCACAGCTAATACGCCCAAACGCTTTGGTGATGTTAGACGCAGGACATTCCTTATAAATAGGAATCTGTCCTGGCCACGGCCGGTGTGGGATTTGCTTGAAGTGTTACTTGCACCCCTCTTTTGGACTCATCGTCCTCGATGAGGTTTGCCCCACAATCCCATCTATGGATGTGGGATTAGCCAAATATGTGACTCTGAACACTCTTGGGGACTCACCATCCTTGATGAGGTTTGCCCCACCATCCTGAACATCACAGGAGTGGCTCTGATACCATTTTGTAACACCCGGCCTTTTATACCACCAATATTGTTTGCTTTGTCCATGAGAGCTCACATGTTTTCTTTTGGTTGCCCAAGTGAAAACTTCCCATGGAAGTCACTCATCCCTGGATTGCTGTCACCTAGCACGCTTAACTATGGAGTTCTTTTCTCATCCAAAACCAATATGCCCAAAACGCGTTGGTGATGTTAGAGGCATGATATTTCTTATGAACAAGAATCTCTTTTGGCCACGACCGATGTGGGATTTACCTAGGGTGTTAAACTTCGTCTGCGGACCGAGTCAATTCAATCATTAGGTTTGATTGTGTTGGTTTGTCTTTTATGTTACATTGTTGCACTTATAAGTTTTAATATTGTCATGTGTTCAATCATTATAATCAATATATATATATATATATATATATATATATATATATATATATATATATATG
>BJCM01264966.1:0-76241 GCA_018326385.1 Flaveria bidentis
TGGTTAGTTGAACTTTGTGGCTACCATGTAATGTCGAATATATGTATAATCATTAACTATTGCTAGCCTAGCGACGTCATAGATCTATGGGCCAAACAAGCCTGCTTGGTTGATCCAAGTACACTTAGCTAATCGTATATACTTGTAAACGTTTGAGACTTGTAAAACTTTGTCGAGGTTTGATTGTGCATTCTGTCTTACATCCCTAGTTACTTTGTTCTCTAACTCACAACATGAATTGCCATCTTTTATATATTTATGTATCGAAAACTATGGAAATCTCACCAATATTATTGTTGACCTTTTATTTTTAACATGTTTCAGGAATTACTCAAGCTTGATTTCTACTCTTTGAAGCTTACACATCTAGGAATGGACCTAGTTAAATAAAGGAAATAAAATGGCTTGTTACATCTTATGTTATGTTTTTAATTTCTTTGAGACTTACGATTGTAATGGTACAATTGGAACTTATGTTTAATATATATTTGGGTTATTAATAGCGTTATGTGGCTGTGAACGATCTTAACCCTCACACCTCGACGTTTCCGCCGTCAAGGTTGGGGTGTGACAGTGGTGGTGATGGGGGTCGTGGTGGTGGTGATGGGGGTGGTTGTGGTGGTCATGGTGGTCATGGAGGTGGTGATGGGAGTCATGGTGGTGGCTATGGGTGGCTCTAATAAAGGGAAATAGCGGGGGAGGGAGGGGACTATGGTGGTGGTGATGAGGGATGTAGAGGTGGTGACGGGTGGTTGTCAAGGTGGTAACAGGGTTGTGTAGGTGGTGATGAGGTTATGGAGGTAGTGACGGGTGTGTTGGTAATGAAGAAGAATATGTTGATGAATGGGTCCCACATGTTTTTTTATTATTTAATTCAAGAGATAGTTTAGCCATTTCAACAATAATTATAACAGAAAAACTAATTGTGTTAGTTATTTTGACTCAAATTGAAACAAAAATAAAATGACAGACATTCAAATGAAGATAACATAAAACGTCAGGGGGGTGGACAACAATTTTAAAACTATAAGGACACAAACGGTTAAAATGAGAAAACGTTGGGGATGTAAATGGTAATTTACTCTAATTAAAATTATATACACATAATAGTTTAAGAAATAAAACAACTATATCATTTTTTAACTCTATTATTTAAATAGTTTCATTTTAAAATATTTGTTTTAAGATTTTTAGTTAAATTTTTTTATAAAAATATTGTTTTAAAAAAATATGCTTTGTAATTACTCTGATTGTTTAATAAGATTGTTTAAAAATATTTCACCCGTTTATAATTTTTTTAAAGACAAAACAATTTAAAATAATTTGTTTAAAAATATGTGTTTTAGAAAATTTCAAATTATATAAAACTTTAGTTTTTTTTTTAGATTTTAACTGAAATATGTGATTTCTAATTGTCTTCATAAAACATATTTTAAAAAAGATAGTTTGATTTTTTTAAAAAAAATAATAAGAGAGAGAAACATAACAATTAATAAAATTATTTTTAGTTAAGAGAGAGAAATTTATATAAATATTTAAATTACTATAATACTCTTTTGAAAAGAAAATTAATGTGTAGATATTTAAGAAATAACAACGTGACACAAAAACCTTGTTTATTAAATATTATAGACCATAACTTGGTATAAATAGACTAACTCTAACCTGGTAGTCTGGAGTCAAGACATTACCATACTAACTATAATCTATTCTATATATTATAATAAAAGAATGTCTTAAGTTGTCATTTGTCATAATTTTAAACATCTTAAACTTATTTTTTTCGTTTCTCTTTTTTATTAAATATTTAAATTAACTATCAATTATATTATTTAATTTTTTAGATTAAATTTTTTTTAATAATTTAAGAAAGAGGTATTTTAATAAATGCAATATATAAAGAAACAATTTTTTATATAACATAAGTAATTTTTCAATTTATTAAACTAATTTAAAAATTCAAAATATTTTAAAGGAAGTGGTTCTTAGAAAATAAATTTTTATGAACCATAATAATTAAAATTTGGAGTTATAATAAGAATTTTATTTTATAAAACGACATTTATTTTAAAATAGTATGATTTTAAACAAAATGTTTCAATTTTTTAATAAAAGAAACTAAAGTGCAATGGTTTAAAAGAAATTATATAATTAGTTTATTATTTATAGTCATTACTTATAGGTAAGTTTAATCATCTCTTATCTCAAAATATGATTTTATAATTAATAACTTTTCATTACTAACTATTTAATATTTTATTTATTCAACACGTGTAACACATTAGATATTAACCTAGTCTAACCTAATAAAGCAAAATAAGTTTTGCCACTTGTCGCTTTCTCTCACCCATTTTGTTATGTGTTGCTATCTAAACCGGTCAACCATTTAATGATTACATTAAATGTTGATTATATTATTTATTTACTTTCTAATTATAAAACAAATTTTTTGATAAATTAAAAACATGTTTATTTATTTAAAAATGTAAATTTTCTTAAAAAAAAGTTTTATGAAATAAAAAAAGTTGTTAATACAAAGAACTAAAAAAACAATTAAAAAAATTGGAGTGTTTAAGAAACCTATTTTTAAGCAAAAGTTTTTCAAGACAAAAGTTTAAAAGAACGTTGGTTTAATTTTATTAACTAAAGTAGTTAATTATGCGTGATTTTAATCGTATTTATCTTAAAAGTTATTTTAAATTTGTAATTATTGATTTAATAATTTTATTTACTTTGTGTAATACACAAATTTCTTAACTAGTATAATCAAACTTAATTGATTTGTCAACTTAGGTCATGTAACATCACAAGCTTGTAAATTGGGGTAGAAATTACAACTAACAACTCTTCCCCTTCTAATGATTTAATATTTTGGTTAACTAAAAGTCTAGATTAACCCTTGAAGCCATAAAAGATAAATAAACTAGCATATTTAAGGTTTAATAAAGGATGGCAAACCCAACTAAGTTACCATTATATATATTTTTTCAATTTACAATACATTTAAAAATGAAGTTGATCAAATGGCACGCAGTGCCACTATAAGTGCACTTTAGGTTGTAGTTTTTTTTCCTTTTCTTTTCTTGAAAACACTTCAAATCAGTATACATTAGATTCTAACACTTAAAATCCACATTATACAAGTACTTTCTCACCTCTAACCACTTTCAATATAAAAAACAACGCAATTCATGGTTCTAGAATTAATAATCCACATTCAAGAATCAGTTTTACAAAATCCTAACTTTTGGCATGATGATCTCAATTTACTTACTAAATCTGTGACACAAAATGGGCATAAACAAATAGAAAGATTGAATATCCTAACAACTTGCTAGGCATACCAAAAGAATTACACTTATGTTCAAGCCAAAGTTGTAATAAGTTCATAAGAGTCAATAACGTGTTTCATCTAGAAGATGACCAACCATTTTTATCGCAATCTAGTTCACCTCCTTTAACTTATTTGATGATAGAAATATATTTCAATTCTTTCTAACATATTTGCTATCCAATATCCTTCAATTAACTTGAATGATTTAATGTGACCGCTTGGCTTATTGACTCTTCTTATGACTTTTATTACTTTCAGTTAACTTAATTTTTGTACTAACTTTACCATAAATTGTTATGACTCATAACATACTTTTTCTATTTTATTTATACATTATTCACTTTATTTTACACTTGGCTTATTGACTCTTCTTAATTTTTTGTACTAACTTTCAGTTAACTTAATTTTTGTACTAACTTTACCATAGTGTGTTTTAACTTTATTAAGTAAAAATCTAGCTTAAGTTTGACTCTTTATCTTAAACGTATCATTTTACAATATTTTCTTAAATTAGTAGTGTTGTAGAGATTATCATACAGTTATGTTTTCATTTTTGAGGTGTTGCTCTTGTTTTTATAAGTCACTCGTTCACATGTTTCTAGTCAAAATTTGAACTTGATAAACCTTTTCATTAATGCCTAAAAGATCATTGACAGGCCACGAGCCCACCCGATCATCTTTATTATTCGAGTATGGAATCACCTTAGATGAGAAAGTCTTCTGGTCCAATTTGGAACCCATTTTTTATTACAGGTGAGACTTGAACGTAAACATCTTTTTATTTTAATGAGGTTTTGAGATACCTTACATGAATCACTTGGGCTGAAGATCATTATTAAAATCTAATTCCATCATCGTAGTCTTGTGATAATCGGTGAAAAAAGAACGTGTAATAATAAGATTATTCAACAAGTTGGTCGATTCAAGTCAATATGAACTCGGTCTCAAAAGCTCATAGTTTTCTAATTCAAGCTTGAAGTTAAACTCTATTCAATTTGTGCAAACTTGTGGTTTCATAAGTTTAGTCATTTTTAAAATTTTGATGATTTTGTATATACAAGTTTCAAATAATAGACTAACAACAACCTTAAATTATACAAGTATTAAATAACATAGTACTAAACTAGCAATATGCAAGAAAAAGTGAAAAACTATAAAAGAAAATTTACTCAATAGAGCTACCTTCAATCCATACTCAACTCAAATGTTCATATGAATCAACTATCCTAGAGTTAAATTACAAGACAGTTCTTACAAATAAATTACAAAGGAGTTACTAGTCGTGGATTAAGTTTAACTATCACTATCTATGAATTTATTTTGAGAGATATAAATAAATGTCAAAATCAAAATGATAGGACTTTTTCTTTTTTCTGATAAGAAAAGTAGTGTGGTCCATTTTGTTTACTATAAGTTTCTCCTTCCTTTAAGACTTTCACATTTTTCCTTTATTGTTCATGATGTTGATTTCATTTTTAGGTAATTAAATTTCTGACCCTTCGTTTATGTTGAGTTTATGGTTTTGGCTTTTGTATTTTTATTTTGTTTATTTGGTGCCTAAAATAGTTATTTTCTCACTTTGATTCTTGATTTAGTTTATAGGTTAAGTCATTTTCTATATTTTTTATATCTATTTATTTTATTAGAAAAGAGTCAAAGTGTCATGCAGCTATGGCACTGTATTTGAATATTAGACTTATGATAAAACTTAAACTCCGAGATAATATATTATAGGTTTGAGTTATAATTTATTTAAATAATAACTTAACCTTAAATTTAATATTACATAATTTTGCATATTTATTTAATAAATGTAAATATAGAAAAATGAAGAAAATTAAATGACATATGTTAAAATATACGAGTTGTTTTTAAAGTTTTCAATTTTCTTTAACAATTGTACATTAAAAAAAGTTAGGGGCCGGGATTACAAGGAAGAACTTGAAATGAAATTGTAATTATTTTATTTGAATCGTGCAACTTAAAATTTTCATGTGTTAAATTTTGATATGCTTCTACACGTTAAAAAGAAATATATAAAAAAATTATAAATGCTTACATAAATATAAATATTCGATTAAAATAATTTTCTACTTATTCGTTTAATTCAATTTCATGGTATGCTACATTCACACACTTTTGTGAAGCATCCTAGTGGTACCATGACATGATTCACTTTCCCATGGGTTCTTTGGATTAGTAATTGTGTTAATTAGTCAAAGTTTCCATCAAATGCTTTTCACTAATTACTCAACAATCAATATACCAATAAATCAACATAGTTATATAGACACGACCTGTACTTTAAGTGTGTTATATAACGTAACAACATAATGTTTGATGAGCAGTCACGACAACGTGCCAATTTTATTTAATAATGAAGAGGTACCATGCAAATAAACCGACTAGTCTAGGTCAAACCTTCACTTAGTCCAAAACAAAACTAAAAAACCCGTTTAAAATTATAAATGTTTAGCCATATTAAACAGTCACTACTGACTCCCTTCAAAAGTAACCGTAAACTGTGCATATGAAATTACGAATTAAAAAACCAAATTATGTATCACAAGATGTTTTTTATGAATTAAAATTCAATTAACGATATATATGTATTCTAAATTTGTCTATAAACAGAGAACAATGTTTTATCTTGTTTAGCTTTATGACTTGCAAAGGATAAGAAAAGTAACTACAAAGTACAGAACTCCTCTCTCACAAGTGCATATATTAGTGGCCTATTAGTCGATTACTTTTTTTCCCTAGTGCTAATAGTTCCTTTACTTTTGTTTTTGTATTCATGGTCCAAAATACTCATTTTTAAAGTTTTTGTCATTTAGGTCGGAGTTATGAATTGCTATGTGATAATATAGTTCGGTTTATGAGTTCAAGTCCCACTTTAAGTAAAAATGCTCAGAGTTAAGTCATGAGTTTTCTTAGCAATAAGTTTTATTTTAAGGAGGTTGGTGTGAAACCTTATACATATTCCACATCGGCCGTGGACAGGAGAGATTTCTGGTTCATAAGAAATGTTTGGCCTCTAACATTAACAACACGCTTTAGGCGTATTGGTTGTGGATGAGATGAGAATTCCACAGTTAAGCGTGCTCAGGTGGGAGCAATCCAGGGATGGGTGACCTCCCTGTGAAGTTTTCACCCGAGCAACCAAAGCAAATCCGTGAGCTCCTCGTGGACAAAGTGGACAATATTGTTGGTGTGAGGGGCGGGGTGTGACAGAATGGTATCAGAGTCACTCATGTGTCGCTTGGGGTGTGGGACTTACCTCACCAAGGATGGTGACTTTTCGGGCCCATTGAGGACGATGAGTCCAAACAGGGGGTGCTTGTGACACCCTACACATATCCCACATCGGCCGTGGACAGAAGAGATTTCTGGTTCATAAGAAATGTTTGGGCTCTAATATTAACAACGCGTTTTGGGTGTATTGGCCGTGGATGAGAGGAGAACCCCATAGTTAAGCGTGCTCAGGTGGGAGCAATCCACGGATGGGTGACCTTCTTGGGAAGTTTTCACCCGAACAACCAAAAGAAAATCCGTGAGCTCCTCATGGGCAAAGCGAATAATATTGTTGATGTGAGGGGTCGGGTGTGACATTGGGGGTGTGGTCCCGGCTAGGAAACAAAAAGATAAACTCGATTAAGATAACATATATCATCCGAAGCAGTATCGTACATTTGTCGTTCAAAAAGAGTGATGTGTATAAATATTATAGTCGGCCTGGCCTAGAAGCCCACGCCAAAGTTATGACAGGCAAGGGCGAAGCCACGTTCCCGAGATAAAAAGAAGCACCAAACAAAGTCTTGATGGACTTTTCATTGAAAACACAGTCAAGCATAATAAATAAGAAAAAGTAGGCAGCTAGAAAAATCAATTACTTATACTAAAAATGAAAAAAAAAACTAGATACTAAGAAAAGATACTGGAAAAACAAAATGATAGTTATCTCAAGAAGGAGAGGATTTCTCAAAAAGATTAACTTTTTACCATCATAAATGTTGTAAATAAATGTAGAATATTTAGGGGTAAGCATCCAACTCCATACACTCACTTGATATTTCAACCCGATATTTGTTATCCTAATTCTCACGCCGCACGGGGATCGCAAGAGGACCCCTCCTGCGGTGAGACTAAAGGTGCTCTTTTCCTATCTTAGGAGGTGGGATTTACTCATCACCCTTCCCTCGACTCTCTTGCTGCAACACTATGGGTATGGGTTTGATAGTAGGTCGGAATGGAATATGTAGAAGACTGATGTTCAGTTTATATTATAAGTCAGTTTGAGTATCATTCCAATACTGACGTTTGATAAAATCTCTCTTTATTAAAAGAATGTATTAAAATCTTATTTTTACGCTTGGTGCTATTTACCATTCTTTTGTACCAGAAAGACACAAAGACATAACATAACATGTAGATCCCACTTGATTAGAAAATCATAATTGTTTGTTTTAGAATCATGATTTGTCGATCGTTGAGTTAACCATAGATTCACTTCTAACTTTTCACTTTTGTAGAAAGCTTGATTGCTGATATGGTTTCTTTAATATGACCAAATTAACTCCAAAGAATAAAGCATCCAATAGACATCACTTCTTTTTATCGAGTGTGCTTTTATTTCAAAATTTGAAACAAACTGTTATGAAAAACACCAATTGATCAACCAACGATTGAACGAATCTTATTACGAAATTAAGAACAAACATGAACAATCAAATCGAGTTACAACAGAATTCGGAAGAATTCAAACTTCAGAAGAAAATACGCTCTGCTCACATACACTCTGTTCTGTTATGTTCTAACTACCGATTACCTCCATATATATAGAGCTTTCTCTTCTTCAGTAGATTGAGAGCTTCGTCTTCAGTAGTTTTATAAAACTACTTCTTCAGTAGTTTTATAAACTTCTTCAGTAGTTTATAACACTACTTCTTCAGTAGTTTTATAAACTACTTCTTCAGCACTTTATAAACTTCTTCTTCAGTAGTTTATAAAGTGCTCCTTTATTATCAAACAATGTCACAGTTAGTCCCTCTAGTTTAACCATGACTTTATTTAACACAAACAATAATAATTTCACCGGCTATGCAACAACTACAAAAAGAAACATCAATTTTAAACAAATTGAAGATAAAGCAAGAAGAAAACAGAGACAAATGAATACAAGCAACGAACATCAGCATATTATGCTAACCAATATTGTTTGATTTACCCACGATGAACTCGTGAATTTATTTTTAGTTGCAGGTTGCCCATCATATAATTACTTTCACCCAAACACACTTAACAGTGACACGAATTTCTCCTCTATGAATGAGAGATTGCACAGAAAACACATTATGTTATGTTTGAGACATAGAACATATCAATTTGGATTTACCTAAAGTGTTATAAATAGAAATAGGGTAAAAACTATAAGGAGAATAATTACAGTAATTGAAATATTCAATCGAACCTGTAAATCAAACTGCAAGTGGCAGCACACAAGGCAGTTGGTCGGTGGTCTCTAAAATAATTCACTCTAATTTTGAACTGCAGCCGTAAGAAATGAGGTTTTTCCGTTCAAAATAAAATTACCGGTGGGATGGAATGAGATATAAATAAATGAATTAAGTTTTAGGTTCCATAAAGTTTTGGTTTCAAAATAAAAAGAAGCTGCTTACTAACATTGAAGAAGTGCCAAAACGAAAAGTAATCTAAACTTCATTCAATCCAAACAAACGTTATATTAGAACAATCATATATAATACTTTTATACTTATATACTTATATAAACTACAAAGATAGGTTGTTACTATGACGAGAAACCCCAGACAAAAAGCATGAATCTGATGACCAAAGAAGACAATAAGACTGGTATTCTACTACTTATAACGATTTCATCTCAACGGAGAAGGAGATGTTGATTCTACTACGTATAATGAATACATCTCAACGGAAAAGGAGAAGTTGATGATGATGATGATGATGATGATGATCCGTATTCAAAGAATGAAAATAACCTGATGAACCATAAAATTCTCTCTCAAGTCTCATCTGACTCTTTTTCGTGGTCACTTAGATTAGTAACGGACCACTGACCCACACAATCATCTTCCTTGCTCTAACACGAAACCTTGAGGTTTAATACAGATATGTTCAACTTAAATTTAAAAATATCCATTTTCATAAAGTATTGATTAAAAAAGTCGTTAGAAAACTAAAAAGGCCTCAGTCCAATCAGCAAGAGTATGACATGGTCTCGTAAACACCGAAAGAGTCCACCGACCGGAACCCGTCGTTTACACGTTGCGAGTAAAAACACCGTTAGGTGCCTATGTTGACTGGCTGACCTGTTGACCACCCTGTCACGAGTCCCCACTGTTGACTTTCATCAACGACCACCCATCACAGATTAAGAAACCAATAATCAACAACACATTCGATTAACCCCTTCATCTTCCCCCAATTTCAAAAATCCCCAATCGTCATGAAGATTTTGTTCACTCTCTTCAATCTGTTACTCTTATCATCTCTCACCGCCGGAGATACCCTATCGCCGTCGCAACACCGCCGGTTCCTTGGAGGTCCGGCGACAAACGATCGGAAAAACAACGGTTTCACCACCGTAGAACTCGCATCAATTGCAACCGCAACCCTAATTGTTCTAATCCTCATATCACTCATCGTCATTTACTTCTACATGAAGAAGATGAAACAGAGCCCCCGAGTCAACACTATCCCGTCGCCGTCGCCGTCGCCGCCGCGTACCGGAGCCGAAAACCTAGTGATATTCAAACGCCTCAACGTACCTTTGACTTTCACCACCGTCGTTGAAGCCACCGGCAACTTCACGTCGAGAAACTGCATCGGCAGCGGCGGTTTTGGGTCGACTTACAGGGCGGAGATATCGCCGGGGGTCACCGTGGCCGTGAAACGAGTCACCGGAGAAATGTGCCACCGTGTGCCTCAGTTCAACGCTGAGATCCGGAGTTTGGGTCGGGTCAAACACCCGAACCTTATAACGTTGATCGGGTATTACGCTAGCTCATCGGAGATGTTGTTGGTTTATAACTATCTTCCTGGTGGAAGCCTAGAAGAGTTCATCCAGTTGAAGAGAAACCAAGCCACGGGCGTGCGCGTGGTTAGCCGTATCGCGCTAAACATCGCGGTCGCACTCGCGTTCCTACACGACGAGTGTAGCCCGCGTATACTGCACCGCGATGTGAAACCGAGCAATGTGTTGTTGGATAATGAGCTCCACGCTTACTTGTCGGATTTCGGGTTATCGCGTTTATTGGAAGGGTTTGAGTCCCACGTGACAACCGGGGTCGCGGGGACTTTTGGGTATGTTGCGCCTGAGTATGCTATGACGTGTAGGGCGTCTGATAAGTCGGATGTGTATAGTTATGGTGTGATGTTGTTAGAGTTGTTATCGGATAAACGGGTGTTGGACCCGTCATTTTCGGGTAAGAAGAACGGGTATACGATTGTGTCGTGGGTAAGTATGCTTAGGCGAGAGGGGCGGGGGGAGGAGGCATTTGCTCCCGGGATGTGGGAGTCGGGGCCGGAAATGATGTTGCGGGATTTGTTGCATTTGGGGTTGGTTTGCACGGCGGAAGCGCCAGCCACGAGGCCTACTATGAGGCAAGTTGTAATGAAGTTGAAGCAAATACAATACGACAAATATGGCGGTTGATGTTTTGGTTTCGATTAACAGTTTTGTATGTATAAGAAAACGTTTTGGTTTCGATTAACAGTTTTGTATGTATAAGAAAACATGTGTATGTAGTTGATTTGGTTTAGTTTTTAAGAAGTTATTGTTTTCTTAAGAGCGCCTATCTTAGTGTGATTAGTGTCTAATCTTACTTTTAATTAAAGTAATGAAAAGTGTGTATAAAAAAAATAAACAGCCCCCGGCGAGGATCGAACTCGCGACCTTTCGCTTACGAAGCGAACGCACTACCACTATGCTACGGAGGCACTTTCAATTCAAAAACTTTCATAAACTTATATTATTTTGTTTAATAAATTAAATTATTTATCCACCACAAGAAATGATTTGTATGTTTGCATGTGTCTTTCTTATTATCCTCCAATCATAAAGTATTTTGCCTCCTCTCTAACTTAAAATCTTAATTCTCATACAAGTCATATTGATATGTAAATTGTTTAGTTTAAATTTAAATTCAAAATAGGTTTTATAAGATCTTAAGTATTCAAACTAATTATTTTATGTTCTTTAACTATTATATGCGTATCGTTTTTGAAATTATTACGGTCTTAAAATTTTTGGGGGGTCAATGTCAACATTTCAATGGGTTCGAACGGTCGGTCTCAAAATCAATTTGGGTCGATGTAAAATTTTCATGGAGTGAAAAATTTTAGGGGGTGCAACTTTGCAAGTAACCTCCCCAAACACTAGGTCCACATTGGTTTTTAAATAATTAAGTTGGTACATAAATAATATCATTAAGATTTAATATTATTATTAAATAGTTGATTTGTTTAAATAGTGACATGCGAAAAAACTTCTTTATTGGATAACATTAACGCAACATTTCATGGGTAATTCGTTTGATGTTAATATTCACATGAATTGTGTTTTTTCATTTATTTTGTTGACATACTTTGTGTCAACTATCATAAGTGTATAATGACAAGGATTTGAAACTTTAAGGATTATATTACTGTAGTTACTATTAAAATCAATAAATTTTGTATCTTGTGTTTTTAATAAAATCATATCATTCGTTATTTTAGCCTATGAAACTAGAAAATACAATCTATATCTATAGTATATAAATAAAAAAGTAACTAGAATAACAATGACATTCTCATATTGCTACTCAAAAATATTTTCCCGTCTAAACTAATATATTATTTAGTCAAGTTTTTTTATTTTAAGAAACTCAATTGATAGTAGTAATTTATTTTGTTTTGAATTTAATTTTGTATATTATAAACTTAATTGTTAATTATATTGTTTTGAACTATGCATATTTTTATAGCCAAGTAAGATTCAATTTAAAAAAACTAAAAAGAAACAAAATATTTACTAATACATTTATATATATTTTATGTTATTGTGATTTTAAGACAACATGTTTTTAATTTTACACGATTCAATTGTATGTTATATTATTTAAAAAAGTATTCCAATATTTATAACTTATAAATGCAACTTTTTATATTTCATTGTTATAGTAACACGTAACTTAATCATACGAAAAAGTTATACATTTTTAATTTATGTGGTTTTTATATTTTCAAACCGTGTATTACACGGGTTTACTAAATCTAGTATGTATATAACCAGGTTACAATTTTTTTTAAAAAAATTAGCTATTTATAGCAGTATTGAAGTTAAAAGAAGGAATGATTAACAATTGTTGAATAAGTGAAATTTGAACTTGAATTAGTGGTAGGAACGGTATGGTTAACCAATATTATTAAAACGATATATTATATATGTTATTATTATAATAAAGTTAATGAACAAAAAATATAATAATCACTAAAGAAACTAATATGTGATTTTGTCTACAAATACAAAATAGGAGCCAGTACTAGAAATATGGATTAGTAGAAGGACCTAATATTGCTATATAACTAAAATAACTTATTAAGCGCATTAAAGTAGGATTAGTAGTTTTCATAATCACCTGAAAGAAATCCGATAAAACCCATATATTAACCTGACCTGCATAAAACTCATAAAAGATCTCATAGAAACCTAAAAACCTTTGAATATTTTGGTTGCTATCGTCATCAAGCAATTAAGGTAATATTTTCGTTACTAAGTTTTTACTAATCGTTTATTTAAGTATTATTTGATTGAAACCTGTGAATTGAATAATAAATCATTGTTAATGCAAACAAGAGATCCATATGAACTCTACGTATCTATTCGCGTAGATGATTATTTGTTAGAGTCATTTTGTGCAGTAGATTAACAAATCGTTTTTCCAACGATTTTGTTAATGTAAACATAACATTAAAGGTTGAGATTTTTTATAATGGAAACCGGGTCAAAAAAACTCAAACACGGGTCAAGTATAAACCAAGTTTTGTATTTGAATAGTTAATCGTGCTGCAATAAAATAAAATTATTGTTTTCTATTTATGTTCCAATAATATGTTTCTATCACGTATTTAACCAAGTTTACAAACGCGTTAGATCGCGTGAGATTAATTTCTAGTAGTAATGCAAACATGACAACGAATGGTTGGTTGATTATGTGCTAGAGATAATTAAAATAACACAATATTATGTTTGTTGACCTTTAGGTTTACAGAATGGAAGATCAAGTATGTGACCAATTATCTACTATTAACTTAGTTGAACAACAGACGGAGATTGATCAGGTAGACTGCATTACGGTCAAACCGGTTGAAGAATGCGGAATCAATGAGCCCGTGGCTAGCGGTGAACCGTCGGTGGAGGGTGCTATGCGGGCCGGACGAGGGTACGGTAGAGGATGGGGGCATCAACAAAGTTTTGTTACAAGAGATGGTATGCGTGTAGTTGGAAAAGGATTTGGAAGAGCTCATGTTATACAACAACGACAACGACAACAAGAACAACTTCAAAGTAGTGGTGTTACGGGGTCGATGAATGGCAATGCGGTTCATGGTATCGATGGAGCGCTCGCGATGTACATCAACAAGGCGCGATTCGTGAGAATGAGAAATAATAGATGTTAGCGAGTCATAGTACTAAGTATATTGTTTGTATGTTTTTTTATTTTCTTTGTTCTATTGTTTTTGGATTATTAATTTCCTTAGCACTCATTAATATATGAGTAAATTTAGCACTACACAACTCTTGTTTTTAGTTATAAATGTTTATCAATGGGCTTATGAACTATTTGGGTTGTATAGGGATGTGGCAAAAACACACTTTGTGTAAGAGGGTAAAACGGGTAAATTTTATTACGGGTCGGGTTCGATTGACACTAAATGACTTGGGTTAAATGGATGACGTGTTTATATCATTTTGAAACCTATGAAATAGTTTGGAGCAGTTGAGGAATAGGATATAATAGATTCATCATTAAATAATAAATAATAATTATGGTCATGGAAGTTGGATCCAACAATCTTAAATGTGACAACACTTATATTTAATAAAACCAGTCTTATTTGGGTTGAGATGTTTAACTCATTCGAATAAGTGAGTTGACTCGTCATTCGTCTAATACATATGACTCATTTAATATTTTTGCAACATGGTGATAACTCAATTACAACCCCAATCAACCTCCTTAACTAGTTTAGATGACACGAATAACTATGTTAATTATATTCGATACTCGATATTTACAAAGTTCACCTCCTAAACCCAAACACCATTAATACTGGCTTAATACCTCCCTCTCAAATATAATTTTAGAGTAAAATGTCATTTTCATCTCTGATGTTTTGTTGAATTTGTCATTTCAATACAAAATTTTTTTTTGTCATTTCAGTCATTGTGGTTTACCAAATGTTATTATTTTCGTCCACTCCAGTAACTTTGTTAAGTTTTAAATATGATTGTATTTTAGTATTTTTAACACCCTAATTGTCCAATTAGAACAAAGTTATTTGAAAAAAAATCAATTAAAACTAAAAAAAATATAAAGCAACTAGTGAGACCGGACACTTAAATTTAAAAGTTTTGATTAACTTTAACTAGTTTAGAAACTCGTCTAGGCGTCTACTTCACGTGTTGTATGAAAAAATTAAATAATAATTATTTAGTACTATTAAAAATTAAAAATAACTTTTTGAGATAAAATATGCTTAAAGTTACATATAATTAACCATTAAGTAATTAAAAAATAACAATAACTTTTCAAACTTTCGTCTTTAAAAAAGTTTTGCTTTTAAAAAATATTGACTTTTTAACTCTCCAAAAAAATATTATAATGTTTGTATTAAAAAACTTAATTTAGTTTTTTTATGATACGAAACAAACCTAATAAAAAGTTATTAACAAAACATTTTAAAAACCAAATTATATGAAATATAAAGTCTTTTAATACAAACATTTTAATAAATTTTTAGAGATTTAAAAAATCACTATTTTTTAAAAGCAAAACTTCTTTAAAGACGAAATTTTAAAAAATTAGTGTTGTTGTTTAATTACTTAATGGTTAATTATATGTAACTTTAAGCATATTTTATCTCAAAAAATTATTTATTAATTTTAATATTACTAAATATTTATTATATAATTTTTTCATACAACATGTGTAGTAAACGAGTTTCTAAACTAGTTAGCGTTAATCAAAACTTTTAAATTGAAGCGTCTGGTCTCACTAGTTGTTTCATATTTTTCTTTTTAGTTTTAATTGAATATTTTATTATTTGACTTTTTTTAATTGAAAAATTAGAGTGTAAAAAAGACTAAAATACACTCATATTTAATGGAAAACTTAACGGAGTTAGTGTAGTGAATGGAAATTATAACATTTAATAATTCACAGTAACTGAAATAATAAAAAAAAATTTTTTAATTGAAATGACAAATTTAATAAAACGTCAGGGATGAAAATCATTTTACTTATAATTTTATAAGTGTGTCCTTAATTTTCATTCATATATTTTTTAGAATACCAAAAATACTATTTTTTCTTATAATACGAGTCGTATAAACACAAAAGTCTTCTTTCCATCTTATTGTCTTCTTTGGATTTTTCGATTTTTCCCCAATATGTTTCCAACTCTTTCTCGTCCACATAAAATTAGATTAGTCGGCGTGTGTACTTTGTGTTTCATGCGTGTTTGTCTAAATAAATTAGATTTAGTGTTTTATCAATTTTTTATTTATAAACTAAGTTTACGATCATGCTTCATAAAATATGTGTTATCGTAATCGAACTTATTTATAAATTTTCCAAATTAAACTTCACCTCAACCCTTTTGAAAAAAACTCACAATTAAAAAAACTCTTTGACTCAACCTTAAAATTTTTTGTTTAAAGCAATGTTGTCAAGACCGGATCGGACTGGCCGGGATTCGGCGCCTGGTCCGGTCCGGTCCGGGAGGACCGGTTTGGACCAGATTTTCAATTTTTTTAAAGTTTTAATTGGTAAAAACGTGGTGTTAAACCATAAATTAAGAGCAAAAAAAGCAAAAAACCGGCTTCACGCGGACCCGGTTTATTTCGAATGGCATTCGTGTCCGCATGTCGTGCGTGGGCGACCCAAATTTTTCAGCCAGAAACCCGTTTTTGCACCCCCCCTTGCGCGCGGATAGGTCATGGTGTAAAAGATATCATAAAGACATTCAATACATTTCACATTGTTATCACATATAAACACATAATGTTTTATTTGACACACCAATGTGGGACAAGGGTGTTATTTCCACCTTGTTCACACCCTTATTTCCAACAAATATTTAATTACATATTTACATATAAAAATATAATTAAAATATAGTTAAATCCGGTCCAACCGGTCCGACCGGTCCGACCACCAAACCAGTAAGACGTCCGGTTTAACGTCCGATCCGGTTCTGAAAACATTGGTTTAAAGTGAAACTTAAACCCCAATAGCTTTCTATATTCATATATATTGGATACCTCTGCTTAACCTTTGGGCTAAAAATATTTGGTTTTTATCATTTATCTCTCTAAAACAAATTAGATATTAGATATTACAAAGGAACTCAAATACATATTAATACAATTTATTCATATCTATCTTAATAAATCAAAATAAGTTTGGTACATGTCATTTTTTCACGTATTTTTTTGACACGTGTCATTATTTAAGCAACTTTATCGTTTAATTATTTACACTATATATAAAACATATGAGATGAGTATTTTAAGATATGAATTATTACATATATCCCCCCTATAAACTTCATTAATTATATATATGTTCAACTTAAATTTTCAATTACATATATACCCTTGTAAAATTAGTTAATTACTTATATATTCAAATTAAAAGTTTAACTACGTATATGCTTAAACTAAAATTCTAATTACATATATTCGATTTATTAAACATAAATATTACATATTTTCCTACTTTATTACTTTTATTAAAAATAACCAATATAAATAGTATTTTACTCTTATTTTTATTAAACTATAAAATTATATTTTTCCTTCTTTACTTGCTTTTCAAGTTTTGATTATTAATTAATATTTCTATACTTACTAACACTTGCATAAATATTGTATATTATCTACCCATAAATAAAAAAAACTTAATATATTTTAATATTTCAGTTATATATTTTAATATATCACATTTAACTTCGTTTTGAGACTACAACTAAACTTGTGTTGTTTTTTAACGTTTTGGTGTAAAATTTTTTGCTGAACAGATCTGTACTTTGTAAGGTACAGTAAGTTAATGCATATATGTATAAGTGGTTATGCAGAACCCATTTATTTAGTGTTTTAAATTTTAACTTAGAAAAAACATAATAGACTTTCGTAAAACTACTACAAGAATAACAAAATATTAAACGCACGTACCGGATGTAAAATGATACATCGCCGCATTACATGGACACTCATTCTAGTCATATTAAATGCAAATCAATTATTTGTATGATTTCAGATTATAAAACATATTTTTAATAGATTAATAACATGTTTCTTTCTAATAAAAATTGATATTGTTTAAACAAAACTTTATAAAATATGAAGTTTTTAATATACATAATTCTAAGAAAAATGTTATTGTTTATAAAACTGTACTTTAAAAAATGGAATGTTTAATAATACAACTTTTTCTAAAACATAAAATTTTCAAGATGAAAATTCAAAAAATATTATTATTGTTTCATTACCTAAAGTAGTTAGTTATATATAATTTTAATTATATTATATCATATCATATCATATCTTAAAAAATTATTTTATAAAATTTAAATATTAATTAATAACTATTAATTTAATATTTTTATTCAAACCGTGTGATACACGAATTTATAAGTGATATACGAGTTTATAAACTAGTAAATAGTAAGTAAAAACTAAGAAGAAACAAATGAATAGGTAAAACTAAAAATGTACATAGATAAAAAATTTACTATCTTATGATTAGAAGATAATTATAATCAATAAGTCCTATTCAATATGTTTGTATGAAATATAAAGAATGCATATAATCTAGCTTTATGTGGCTTTATGTCACTAACGCCTTGCATTTTATGTGACGTCATTGATTAACAATATATTAATTTATGAGTTTTCTATAATGTGTTCACCTATTCAAAAAACATGTATATTAGCTAAATGTTTTAATACGTTCATCTCAAGCATGATGGTTGTGGTGAGGTGAACTCGAGCAAATCGACGCAGAGAGTAGTCGTGATGTTACGATGCCGGTCATTTTTATTTTTTCCATTTTTGTGTTTTAGAACTTCTAATTTACTCTTATTAACCGTAAACTATTTATACCGGTTTATACTGATTTAAACCCGTATAATCTCCGTCTCTAAAAAAAAATACATTCTAGTGTTGTAATATCATTTTAGGGATGTTATGAATGTATTTTGAATAACTTGAAATCTTTCTACTATAATAAACGAGAATCTTGGGATGACACATGATAACATCATAATTATTCTAATTAAAATTTTTCCGCCTCTCTCTTATTAAATAATTTTTTAATTACTAATATATTATTTAACATTTTTTTAGATTAATAAACTAAGAAAAAAATCTATTTATTAATGTTAATTCTAAAAATACAAAATTTTATTTAATTATAATTTTTTCTAAAGCATAAAACTTTTTAAAATATAAATTATTTTAAAGTTGATATTTTTAAAAAGTCAAAATTTTAAAACAAAATAATTAAATGCTACAAGTTATAATAAGAATTTTTTTTTAAAATTTGACATTTTTATACGGTTCATTTTAGATCAAAATGTTTATTTATTATTTGTGAAAAAAATTAAATAAAAAGTTGATATCACTGTTTTATTAACTATAGTCATTTCTTATACGTAATTTCAATTATATTATATATCTTAAAATATTATTTTATAATTAATAAATTTAAATATATTAATATTTTATTTTATTTAACTCGTGTAATATAAATGTTTATGAAAACTAGTTGTTTAATAAATATGGTCGAGTCACTTTGCCGATAAAGCTATCGTAACCGAATAGCTTTCGATCTTCTTACATATCGATCACACAAACTAATTCTCAATTAATAAATAATTAGGTTTCAATCTCCATGAAATTCATCACTGCAACAATTTCATCGTTCATTTCATCAGTTGATTTCTTTCAGTGTTTTCCATGAATCCAGTTCCATGGTTTCTACATGAGGTATGATATTATATTATTATTCATATGTTCAAATTGGGTTTCTTATCATCTCATAACAATCTGTTTGATTTTTCGAACTTTCGTAGCGATTCACCCCTCTATGTTAAGATAATCGATTGGAATGAAGTGTGAGATTACTATCAATTGCCGAATTAGGTTACTATTGTCTTCCAATTTATGTGTAATTGATATTGAGATGGTCGAAGTGTTTACAGTCTCCCGAATTAACTTATTTTCTTCTGTTTGCATCGTTATTTGTTCTTACCTTACAATTAGGGTTAATAGTCTGGTCTCCTGTAGCAATTTATCGCGAATTAGTTACGATCAATTAATTAATTAACGATGTACTATGTTTGCATTCATGATTTGATATGTTCTTGTGCTGGATGGTATGTGTAATTGTGTATACTCTCTTAATTATGCTGAATACAATTTACTTATGTTGTTGAAATGAAAATTCAGAGCTATAGATAATTACATTAGTAGTGTGTTGTTTGGATATAATAGCTTTTGATTGGGACGGAAATTTAGTTTGTAAAAGCATCAAGCATTCATTTGGTGATGGTGATTACACAAGATCTTTAGGAAATTTTTAGCTCCAGATTTCGTGTACGCATCAACCTAACACATTTATTGTTAATGAATGTCATTTTTGCTTAGGATATCTGCTAATTGAATGCTGGAGTTATCCCTTAGTGGAGCTTAGATGCAGAGATGCCATTGGTTTTACACTGATGTAGACATAATATAACAAAATATACAGTTGGTCTAATTTCAAGTTCAAGAAAACTGGCACCTAATGGAAGAATCGAGAAATTCATTTCTTCAGTCTAATGTTATTGAATCTGCTAATGGGTATAGCTCAAGATTCAACCCTGATAAACGTGGGCGCCAAAACTTCATCGCGCCTGGTTTTCCAGGGTTGAAAAAACGAGGTCATGCACTTGGAAACCGTTCTTGGATTAAAATTGAGCAAAATGGAAACTCTAAAGTTGTGGAGTTAGATAAGGCTACTGTAATGAGACATTGTTCTTTACCTGCTAGAGATCTTCGTCTTTTGGATCCGCTTTTTATATATCCATCCACAATATTAGGTCGTGAGAAGGCTATTGTAGTTAGTCTCGAACAGATTAGATGTATAATCACAGCTGATGAGGTTTTTCTTATGAATTCATTGGATGGATCTGTGGTTCAGTACAAATCTGAATTGTGCAAACGCCTTCAGCAAGAGAAATATCACTCAGGTAAATATGTTAATGTTTGGACCTTATATTTTAATTCTAAGTTAATGTTTGTATCAGCATGTTATTTGTTAATTCTTCTTACCCAGTTTGTTTTTTTTATGATTCTATTAGGCTTAGAGCATATCTTTAAGAATTGATATGGTTATGATTGTTGACTTCATTTTGTAATGATTTCGACTACCTTAGGTTGATGGAAATCTAAAAAGTTTTCTTATCTTCTTGTTTTCTCCGGCCATTGATTTTCTATAAAAAATGCCTTTTGTACTATAAAACTCATGACAATTGATGATATATTGTCATACTAGTCTACTTATGATTAAAAAACTTAGAGGACAGTGGGAAACCTGCTGAGATTGAAAAAAAAAATCAATTTTATACATTTTTTATCTGTTCTTCGCTTCTTTGTTTCTATATTGTGGGCACCTAATAGGACCCACTATCTTTGAGCTATATATACCAGGAGTTGTATTGCATCATATTTAAGGGTTATATTGTATGATTATTTATTCATTTTGTGGGTCTTGTGATATAATTTTAAGAGTTATTTGCATAGTGTTTTTTACCTTGCTGTTTGTTTACATCCAGATGGCCTACCATTTGAGTTTAGGGCGTTGGAACTTGCTTTGGAGTTTGCATGCCTGACTCTGGATACTCAGGTACATGCACAAGCTACGTAGCCAATTACTGGATTTTAGACAATCAAAGTTCAGAAATATACATTATAATCGAATAGATTGATGTGGAAATATTAAAAGATAATGTACTGGGCTGGCGGGTTGGTTGACCCGAAACACATCTCGCTAGAAAGGTTCAATTTGTTTATTAACAATTAGCGTGTGTGATATTATTAGATACATATATGTTTCAGAAATAGTATATCAACCCCAAGCTACCTTTTTTTGTTTATGATAGATATTCATTCCTATTTAATTAACAATTTAACAGGTGAAAGAGTTGGAAATGGAAATTCATCCTGTGCTTGATGAACTTGCAAAATCAATAAGTACTCTCAATCTTGAGCGTGTCCGTAGATTCAAAGGTCACCTTCTAGCATTGACTCAACGGGTGCAAAAGGTACAAGTAAATTTGATCAATTATTAATTACAAAACTTCTATTATTGTCGTCGTCGTTTTCTTAAAATAAAAAAAACTTTCAGGTTTGTGATGAAATAGAACAGCTAATGAACGATGATGGTGATATGGCTGAGATGTACTTGACTGAGAAGAAACAAAGGAACTCGTGTAACGATTTATATGATCAAGACCAAGGAAGTAATGGCGTTGGGCCTGGAGTGGGCTTAGGATCGAAATCTGCTCCTGTATCTCCTGTGGGGTCCACAAGTGGCACACATAAACTGCAAAGAGCGTTTAGTAATGTAAGTTCACACAAACATGGAAGCTTGTTTGGTTCATCTGTTACTGGTGAAACTGAAAATATAGATCAACTCGAGATGTTGCTGGAAGCCTACTTTGTTGGAATTGATAATACTCTAAACAAGATACTTTCGGTAAGGCATTACTTAATATTGTTCCGTATTTTATAAATTTATTTGGAAAAACTCATGTGCAACCTTCATTTCTAACTTGGTAATGGTTGGCGCTAAATTAGATTTGCGTTTACCATGATATTATTCTCACTCAAATTATCCAACTGCAGCTCAAGGAGTATATCGATGACACTGAAGATCTGATCAACATTAAACTTGTAAGCAGCATATTTCTTTTTATGATTAAATAGTTTTAGATGAAGAAAATAGTTGGTAAATGATTTTGCAATTTTCTTTTTGTAACTGCTTGTTATCAGCTTCAACTGTTTTAGAAATTTAATAATGATTTTGTATGATGTTGGTCCTAGGGAAATGTCCAGAATAAGCTAATTAAGTTCGAGCTGCTCTTGACGGCGGCTACTTTTCTGGCAACCGTATTTGCAGTCGTGACAGCTGTATTTGGAATGAACTTTGAAGATGAAGTTTTCGATGAGCCAAACAGATTCAATTGGGTTGTTTCTATCAGTGCAGCATTATGTGGAATTTTGTACATCTGTTTCTTGCTTTATTTTAAACATAAGAAAGTTTTCCCTCTTTAGATTCTATCATAAAATCACTATCTACATTATCTTCATCTGGAAAAAAAGTTTGCAGCTGATCTATGCATTTCTTTCAGAGTGCTTTTTGTATACAATTTTTATCATGTGCATTGTGTTTCCATGGTACTTCATGATATTTTAAGGGGTCAATGAAAGGAAATCAATGCTCGTGTGGTTAACATCCCAGAAAGAGTTTCTTCCTGCGGTTCTGGAGCATCGGTTAGTTTGACCGTTTTGACCCTATGAGAACCGAGATGAAATCCTCAATCAATCTTTCTTAGCGATAATACTTTTAAAATTAAGAGTAAATTACACTTTTGTAGGGGCTAGATTACGGTTTAGGTCCCTATTCACTCGGTTATAACACTTGGCCCAATTCACAATCTTCGTAACTTTTTATCTACAATCTTCTAAAACATACATGCCAAAAATGATATTTTCATTTACAAATGTATTGTGCAACATACAAATGTGAACTAAAGTTAAGAGACCCCATTTATTAACCATAATTAATTTAAGCCCTTACACATCTTTTTGAACAAAAACTGATTCTACACACTATTCATTTACATATCCATTTCACAAACATCTTCTAACCTGTAAACTATAAGCCTTGGGCCATGGCTGCATATCTGCAAATCAGCCTGAGGGGGCAGTTGAGGAAACCTTGAATGGTCCAACCACTATAATCTTCAAGATGCAAGGGTAGTACTCGAGCAACTATCGAATGTACACGCTAAAATGTCTCTATAATCCCGAGAAATCATGAACGAATCATAAACTTTCCCATCTCTGCTCTTTTTGTACTCAAACAAAAGGGTAGAATGGTTAAATGCAGTAAGTTTTAAAAACCCATGATCATAGTCTCTGAAGACACTCCAAGTGGTTTTAAATGGTGCAAATGGGGTGAGGTCTGCCCCAGCTCCCCCAGCCACCACATGTATTGTACCATTTAAGCTGCCTTTGTAATGGTTCTTCTCATCATTCATGCAAGTATGCTGAACCAACACAATTTAATCACAACGGAATGCAAAAATATGTCAACGTAGTTGTAAATTATAAAGAAAGCATACCTCATAAACTGGGCAGGTCCTTTCATAATTGTGTGCATGACCATAAACAGCTATATCAACTTTATATTTTCGCCAAAGCTTTTGAAGGCTATCTCTACCCATCGGTTCTCCAAATGAACCTTCAACCACATAAAATAAAGAAGAAGAATAGCCCAATACACGATGTGCAATAAATATTAGCCATGGTTGTTTTTGTCTATCGACTGATGCAAAACATTGTTCAATGAAATTGTATTGCTCGGTTCCTTCTCTCCAATCATGCTCCGAGTCAGCAATGCAGAACCTAAACATGCCATAGTCAGTAGAATACCTGCAATAATATAAGGTCAAAGTCAGTTACTTTAACATAAGTAAAGGTTGCAACTTCAGCCCATTTACTTATGAATGGGTCGAAGGTGTTATGCTTTGTCTTTAACACATTGAACAGATTTAAAACTAGCATAGAAGGAACCAGGTCAAATGAGGTGAAATTTTAGCCAAAATTTTTTAACACTGGAAATGAAATATATTGTGTGATCATATTTTTCCATTTTTGACTGTTAGTATGTTACCCAAACCTCCAGTTTCGATACCTCTAAACATAAGTAAAGGATATCATGGAATATAACATACCAGAATTTATCTCTATTAACAGTTGGAACATGAAACATAGTTTGAGCTGCGACACCGCATTCTCCTCCGGAATCATTGTTCTCATAAAAAGATCCAGAGTTGGGCCAGTCGCGTTCATGATTACCACTACAAAGTAAAGATTATCAATTGATTATGCAAGATCAATAATTCATAAATAGACCTCTGAATATAAGAGGTAAAGTTTAAATTTTAAGTTCAACCATTTAAATTTTCAAGTTTCTATAAAATATAAGCTCTTTGAACTTCAGGTTAAAGAATTATTACCAATTAAGCTTTATAGAAGTACAAGAAAGTCCATATAAACTTTGTATTTTAGAAGTCATAAGTTTGACTTCAAATGACAAGTTGGTTATGCTATCAAGCATAAAAATAGGAACATTTTGGGATAGAAAGTAAATTTGACTTTTGAGGTCAACATACTAATATTTGAACTTCCTAATTTAATAAAAATTCTTTAAATGCATTTTAAACTATTATAGAAGTACAACTGGAAAAACTGTGGGAGAAAAATTGGTTGGAAGTGAGAATTTTGACTTGAACTGTCAAACTATACCTGTGGGCGGTGGATATGTAAGAAAAAAAATTAAAAAAAAAAAAAAAAGAACCCACTACCTAGCAATCATATAAGGCACAGCTGAGGCAATTGGTTCTATCTGAGAAGTAAATTGATCCCATTGTGAAAGATATCCATTTGCATAACAAATATCTCCAATATGGAAAACTATATCAATGTTTTCCAAGTCATCAATGAGTTGCTTCGTAGTGTTAAGAGACCCAGGTTGGAAATTATTGTACTCGTTAGAGCCATCGGCCTCATCCTGCATGTCGTTCATGTTAATGTAGAAAGGAACTAACATTATCTGAAAGCCAATAAACTGGAATAAAAACCAATGTCAGAATGATAAACAATACCTTTCCCATATCACCAAAAATTATAACGTGTTGTAGAGAGTCTTGCCCTGGATATGGAGATGACTTAAACTGGTACATCTGGCTCCAGATGATTGTACCATTAAACAATTTGTGCCCTACCTTGTATGTATACCTACATAAACATGATCATGATTTTCTAAGTAGAGGTGGAAATTACAACTCATTTACTTATAAAAGGGTTGATAAGTTTTACCTCAAATGGGTCAAATCAAAAGGTTGTATGGGAATGGGTGGTTAGACGGGTTGAAAGTCATAAGTCTATTTTTAATGCATACAGCCTCCTTAACTCTTTTTATTCAGAGATTTAGATTATTAGTATAATAATATTGTTTTTGTAATCTTTTCCAAGTACTAACACATCAATTATTTAAAATTAATTTTAAAGAAGATGAGCAAAAAAGTGTTGAGTTCAACCCAACACAACCTAGCCCATATCGACCCGTACAAAAAAAAAGCATCTTGACCCATTACCATACACATGACCTACCAATCAAGCCACCTCTATAACTCCATAAGACATTTGATATGTATAATCCCTTAAATATTGTTAATGAAGTTAAACTTGTGCCCATTCCAGATATTTACTAGCATAAGGTATAACATACACTTGATTGGGCCATAAGTCTTTTAAGAAGCTAGTATGAATATAACCAGGATCACGCCAACCAACGGTTCTTGCTGGTGCACCTGCATATGCATACACATTTATAGAACAAAATGTTGCCAATATGAAAGTTCCATGATAAGTGAATGTTTTCTCAAAAAGAATTATGAATATAAATGTTGCAACTTAATGATCTTGTTCTTTAAACTTTTTAAAACTTATGAATAATGTTTCTGAAAAATTAATGATCTCTTACATACCACACATGCTATGTCTGTCAAAAGTCAGAGTTCCAGCAAAAGAACGTTTCTGGTCTCCAACTATTTGACCCCATTCGACAAAAGGCTCAGCTTCATTGATTCCATAACCACTTGTCCATGTTACAGTCATCTGAAAATCATGTCAAATTTGTATTTCCTTCAAGTAAAACACGTTTTATAACTATCTCTAGCAGTAGAAACATGGCAGGGCGGGTGGGGGGTCAGGTAACATGTTCAGGTTGAAACATGTCATTTAGTAGGGTTCAAAATAGGCTGGACCGGGTTGACTTGTGAACACATTTTTGTCCATTTTTACTTCTTATAAATTATTAATGCTTTATTCATGATCATGAAAGCAATAGTGTTACAATATTAATCTAAATCTTTGAACAAAATGGATAAAGAGGTCGTATGCATTAAAAATTGACATTGGCGACTTTCAACCTGATTGACCCTTTGCCATTCTAGCTATTTTTTATATTGCCCAATCATAAGTTAACACAACCCAAATCAACCCATTCATAAGTAAGTGGTTCAAACTGTTTACATGCATACAAAATCCATGGGTATGTCGTTTAGCCCATGAATTAGATGTAGTATGAATATAATAATGATTAAGTATTAACAAGTATCAAGGATGAAAATGTGAAACTCACTTCATCCCACATCTTTCCTTGAGCTAACCGTGGGTAGTTTGGTGCATTTGGATTTTCAAAAGCAATTGAATTTGAAACCGCCACCAGATTTGGCTGTCCACATATAGTCAGTATATCATAATTGCAAATTAACACTAAAAAATGTAAAAGAAAAGAATAATAAAACACTAGAAGTTACAGACTTACAGTTGATAATCCTCCTGTGAATAATGCAAAGGAGAAGTCAGATCTTTGATTGATCAACTGCAGCTTTAGTGATGCTTCTCCTGTAATCTTGTAATTGGGATTGGAGTAATTTGCATATTGATACTGCAAAATAAGTTGCATGATTAGCCAAAGTATTATAAAAACAAATTTCTGACTAAAAAGGGATGTTTGGATATGCATTGAAGATTATCACGCTTTGAAGTGCCAGTAATCAGATTTTGAGTGTTTGGGTAAACTGATTATTATTCTATATTATCTGATTATTTAGGGTCAATATGTTTGGATTTGGAGATTCAAGTAAAGAGTTTCCATAAGACAACTGACTATTGAGATAAACGTAAATTCCCTAATTGTTCATAACTTCACGAAGTGATTATCTGACTATCCAAGTTGCCATAGTAATTTATAAAACTAGATGTAGCAATTTCAACCTATATACTTACAACTGGGGGTCGATCTTGAGTTGTGTTTTATCTCAAACCGGTAGAACAAAAAAGAATAGCTAAAGGGGGAGTGGGTCAAAAGGCTCAAAAGTAGCCGGAAGTTTATTTCTAGTGCATATGACCTCCGAAATCATTTCATTCAAAGATTTAGGTGATGTTTGGTTTATACTCAGGAATCACTATCGGTATGGCCGTAGGGGTTTGATTACATAGTGGGTCGGGAATGGGAATGGGCATGGGTATGAATTTCTAAATCCAACGTTTTAGGTTGGTATGGTGGACGTTTAGTTTTAGGTGTACCAACCCAATTCCTTCAAGCACATACCATTAAACCAAACATACTTGAACACTATCCAACCCAAACCCTCAAACTAATAATAAACTAGAGTATCATTATAATGCCATTATGCCCATTGTTTTTGTAATCATAATTAACTTAATATTTTGTTATAAGACGTTCGAAAGGTGTTTTGTGGTTCACTCACAACCTGTTTAGTCCGTTTCATCACAAAAATAATTTTTCTCAACCCAAAGATGTTTTGACCTGTTAAAGGATGTCCAATTTGCCACATCCAAACACCCCCTAAAACATGAAGCTAACTAGTACCCATGACACAAGGCCAAGAAAATGAACCTTAATAGGCGCAGAACATAGATATGGAGGGCTAAATCTTGAATTTTCAGGGAGGCAGGTAGAATCACTGAAAACATTAATATAACATGGATTAAATATGCATGAGTCCCAATTACACAACGAACAACTGAATACCCATGAAATGGAGAATGAATATAAATGTAAAACAGATGGCATTCAGATCTTTCTCAAAAACATACAATAAAACATATACAAACCTGAAATTGGCAGGGGAGAACACTCCAATCCAATCATCAATAGATGGGTTCATATTGCTAATATATACAGTCACCCATTCAGAATTTTGGCCCTAGAAAACAAAAGAAGCAACATCAGTTGATAATATCTATATATTCAATAACGTTTAAGTAAAGATGTGTGACAATAATAAGCAAGATCACTGTACCCAATGTTGGTTCAGGCCCCAAATCAAACACACAACAAAAATGATTTATTGCTTTGAAACACACACTTTCCAATTGATTTAATTGAAACCTATAAATACTACTTCATGCATGAACGTGAACATGGTACCACTACCCCATGTTTAGGACCCCACTTCCTACTAAAAACAAAAACATGACTTAAACTACACATAACTAAAATCGTGATCCATTGACCCGTTACATTAACCTGCTCCGACCCGTACTTGTTGATGCGACTTTAACCCGATCAAGATTAATCCAACACCCAAGAAGTCAGAACCAAATCATAATTAAGAGGTCAATGGCACTTTTGAACTACAAAACTGATTTGAAAACTAAAATGCTAGTTCTTTGTTTTAACAATCCCTAATCTACTCCTATTAACCACCCATACTAGCACCTTGCATTATTTGGATCCTGACCTCTTGAAAACTAAATTGCTAGTTATTTGCACTATCCAACTCCATTCATTTCGCTTAGTAATTCCTCGGACCATATAAACAAATTCAAAACGGTGAAACTTGACTCATAACTTAAGCAAAATGGTTTATTCTTGTCCCACATCTAAGATATCTTTACAAAAGAAGATAAAAACAAGAACTAATGTGATGTATGCCATACTTTTGATCCTAAAATCTCAGGAGAAGCTTTCACATAGGCAGCATCACTTAGAGCAAATGTCACTTGTTGTATGCCTATTTTTGCAAAAGGATGATCTCCATGCGATCTCACTTCTTCTACCCTCAATAGAACCAAAAGCCCTACTAGCAAAGTGAACCCTAGAACTTGAATCATCTCCCCCTGCACTTGAAATCGAAACATATATATGCTTATTAGCAATTAGCTTACAAAAAAAAAATGCAAAACTCACATAATAACAGCAACAAACAGAAAAAAAAAAAAAGTTAAAATCTGCTCGCTGATGCTAACAAAACCTAACAAGATTAGCAATTCGTTACAGAGCTACCGTTGAAATCAAATGATCGACTGCATACTTAAACGAAAGAGTGAAAAAACAAGTTTTAAATGAGGAATAAATAAGATAATCTAAAACGACGAAGAGGATAACTGATTACCATCGTATCAGCACAAAAACCCTTGCGTATGATCTGAACTTTATCGCATTAGTGGCAGTAGTTGATGCAGATTGATTCATTTTCTGAAGTTATTATAGAATATTTTAGATACTCATCAGGAGGTATATACCTTTATGCCTCCTTTTTGGTGGCAATTTTGACAAACAAGAATTTGATAGTACAAATTCCAACTCTTATTAAACTCTCGTTAAAGTTTGAAAATGTCTCTCGTTTAACTCGACCAAATTGTTTCATGAATGTATAAGATTTAATGCATTTGATACATGCGTACGTGTGTGCCTCATCTTCGCTGTAAATGGCTTCTAGTAATGTAAGCCTACACAAACACGAAAGCTTGTTTGGTTCGAAATTGAAACTATAAGATTAAGTGGCTGTTTGGCAATTTTTGAATGATTAAGTGCTGAACCAATAAGATGTCTGAATCATTAAGTGCTGAATCATTAAGAGCTCTAAACAATTAAGAGCGAGTATATAATTTAACTATTTAAAGACAAATGTCTGACTAATTTAGATAATATGTCTTAATCATTCAGCATTAAACCTCTTAATCATTCAGCATCAGTATGATGCTTAACCATTCAGAGGTAAATCTCTTAACCATTCAGACATGTGCTCTCGAAACAAACAATCTGAACCATTAAATGTTGAATCATTCAGACATCTGAACCATTAAAAGGCTGATTAAAAGGCTGTCAAACAGCCCCTAACTTGACCAATTTTGTTCAAATTGATAATACTCTAAACAAGTTGCTTTGGGTAAGACGTAACTTAATAGTATTCTTTTTTTTTCTTTTTTATATATATGAAAGAAGCTCGTGCGCACCTTTTACCTTTTGTAAGACTCTGACATAGTGATGGTTGGCGCTAAATCATATTTGATTTGCCATGATATCAACGTGAGTTAAAATTTTCCAACTACAATATTGACGACACTAAAGATCTTACCAACATTAAACTCGTAAGCAATATGTTTCTTTTCGATTAGATAATTTTATATAAAGAAATTAGTTGGTAAATAAATTTGCATTTTTCATCTCATAACTTTTTGGTATCAGCTTCAATTGTATGTTTTACGATCTTAATACTGATTTGTATTGTATTGATAACCAGAGAAATGTCCCGAATAAGTTGATTAAGTTTGAGCTAGTCATTACTTCTGACAACTGTATTTACAGTCATGTTGAAATAAATTTTGAATATGAAGTTTTAATGAACCAAATACACACAACTAGATCATTTCTATGAGTGTTGCGGTATGTAGAAGTTAGTACACATGTTTTTTGCTTTATTTTAAACAAAATAAAGTTTTTCCTCTCTAGATTTTATCATAAATTTACTTGTAGAGGCTAGATTATGGTGTTGGTTCTTTCTTTCACTGTCTCGACCATTTACTCAGTTATAACATGTTTGGCCCCATTCACCAACATTTGTGTTATTCACTTTTTACCCAATCTTCTAAATCATACATGCCAAAATGATATTTGCATTATTTATTTATCGATGAATCTTACAAATGTATTTTGCAACATACAAATGTGGACTAAAGTTCAGAGACCCCATTTATTAACCATAATAACATTAAGCCCCTACACATCTTTTTGCACAAATACCGACTCTACAGTCTACACACTATTAATTTACATATCCATTTCACAAACATCTTCTAACCTGTAAACTATAAGCCTTCAAATTCAACCAATGGCTGCATATCTACAATGGCATTTACTTGAGACCCAGTTGAAGACACCCTGAATAATTCAACCAATATAATCTTCAAGATGCAAGGGTTGTACTCGAGCAACTATCGAATGTACACGCTAAAATGTCTCTATAATCACGAGAAATCGTGAATGAATCGTAAACTTTCCCATCTCTGCTCTTTTTGTACTCAAACAAAAGGGTAGAATGGTTAAATGCAGTAAGTTTTAAAAAGCCATAATCATAGTCTCTGAAGACACTCCAAGTGGTTTTAATCGGTACAAATGGGGCGAGGTCTGCACCAGCTCCCCCAGCCACCACATGTATTGTACCATTTAAGCTGCCTTTATAGTGGTTCTTCTCATCATTCATGCAAATATTCTGAACCAACACAATTCAATCACAACACAGTGCAAGAATATATCAACATAGTTGTAATTTATAAACTAGAGATGGTAAAATTGGAGGTTTGGTCGGTTTAACTAAAGGGTTAAAAATGGGTTTGGGTTAGTTAGAAAACACAGTTCGACCAGAAAATTTAAAATCTTTTTACAAGCAATTAGTTGTTAATATGATTACAAAGATGATATTTGAATAATGTGGCAACTTGTAACTGATTTGACTCGTTTTCTTTCTAGTTTTATTCTGCTTGTTACTTGTTTAACTTGTTAGAGACCCGACTAAAACGGGTCGAAATTGCCACCTCTATAAACATACCTCATAAACTGGGCAGGTCCTTTCATAATTGTGTACATGACCGTAAACGGCTATATCAACTTTATATTTTTGCCAAAGCTTTTGAAGGCTATCTCTACCCATTGGTTCTCCAAATGAACCTTCAACAACATAAAACAAAGAAGAAGAATATCCCAACACACGATGTGCAATAAATATTAGCCATGGTTGCTTTTGTCTATCGGCTGATGCAAAACATTGTTCAATGAAATTGTATTGCTCGGTTCCTTCTCTCCAATCGTGCTCTGAGTCAGCAATGCAGAACTTAAACATCCCATAGTCTGTAGAATACCTGGAATAAGAAAAAGTTAAAGTCAAAGTAAGCTTTCATGAACACAAGTAAACGGTGTAATCTTGGCCCATTTATATATGGACCGATTCAGGTTATGTTTTGTCTTAAACACGAAGTTATTAAAAACTAGCTTAAATAGAACTGCATCTCGTGCTTAGAAAGTTCGTCTGTACGTTCGCCAAAAGCAAATGTTTCCAAAAGAATTAGATCATTGTGGAAAGAAAATATTTTTTTCTGATTGTGTTTAGCACAATAATTTTTATCATATATTATAAAAATAAAAAATAAAAAAAACTGTGGTCATATTTCACATATACTGTTAGTATGTTACACAATCCCGTGTTTTGATACCTCTAAACGTAAGTGAAAGTACAACACTTAAGATGGTGAAAGATTAGCTAGTAGGTGATGGAATATAACTTACCAGAATTTATCTCTATTAACAGTTGGAACATGAAACATAGTTTGAACCACAACACCACATTCTCCTCCTGAATCCTTGTTCTCATAAAAAGATCCAGAGTTGGGCCAGTCACGTTCATGATTACCACTACAATGTAAATATATTAATTGATTTATGCAAGATTAACAATTTATAATAAACCCTCTCTGAAAATTAGAGGTATAGTTAAAGTTTGGAGGTCAACCATTCTAAAATTCAAGTTTCTATGTATACAAGTTCTTTGGATTTCAGAATAAAGGATCATGACCAATTTAAACTTTAATAAAAGTGTAAGAGAGTCCATATAACCCTTGAACATTGGAAGTTACAAGTTTGACTTCAAAACACAAATTGGTTATGCTAGATCAAGCATAAAATAGGAACATTTTGGAACTAATACTTAAACTTCCTAATTTAATAAAAAAAATCTTTAAAACCATTATAAACTCCTACAAAAGTACAACTAGCAAAACCATGGGAGAAAAATTGGTGAATCCACATGTAATTTAATCTTGGAGGTGAAAATTCAACTGTCAAACTATACCTGTGGGTTTGTAAGAAAAAAAACTTAAAATTAAAAAAAGAAAAAAGAACCCAATACCTAGCAATCAATAAGGTACAGCTGAGGCAATTGGTTCTATCTGAGAAGTAAATTGATCCCATTGTGAAATATATCCATTTACATAGCAAATATCTCCAATATGGAAAACTATATCAATGTTTTCCAAGTCATCAATGAGTTGCTTTGTAGTGTTAAGGGACCCAGGTTGGAAATTATTGTATTCATTAGAGCCATCAACCTCGTCCTGCATTGTATGAACGTTAATGTAAAAAGGAACAAACTTTATTTGGAATCCATGATATAGAATAAAAGCAATGTTTGAATAATACATAATACCTTTCCCATATCACCAAAAATTATAACACGTTGTAGAGAGTCTTGGCCTGGATAGGGAGATGATTTAAACTGGTACATCTGGCTCCAGATGATTGTACCATTCAACAATTTGTGCCCTAGCTTGTATGTATATCTACATAAACAGAATCATGATTTTCATTTAGAGGCAGCCATTTCGACCTTTTTACTTATAATAGGTTTGACTACAGTTGTGGTTAAGATGGGCCAAATCAAAAGGTATAGCTGTATGGGGAATGGGTTAAACAAGTTGATAGTCATCCAAAGTCCGATTTTAATGCATACAACCTCCTAACTCGTTTTATTCAAATATTTAGACTATTAACGTATGATATTGTTTTTGTAATCTTTACTAAGTACTAACACGCCAGTTATTTGAAATTTAATTTAAAAGAAGATGGACAAAAAAGAGAATTGAGTTCGACCCAACCCGGACCATATCAACCCTTACAACAAAACCCTCTTGACCCATTACCAATCCACCTGGCCTGCCAATCTTGCCACCTCCATAAGACATTTGATATTGTATAATCTTTAAAAAGATTATTAATGACGCTACTCTCGTGTATTGCAGATATTTTCTAGCACAAAGTATAACATACACTTGATTGGGCCATAAGTCTTTCAAGAAGCTAGTATGAATGTAACCAGGATCACGCCAACCCACGGTTCTTGCTGGCGTACCTGCATATGCATACACATATTTATAGAACAACAAAACGTTTCCAATAAAAGAACGATATGATGAAAGTTCCATTATAAGTGAATGATTTTTCATAGAGAATTATGACTATAAATGTTGCAACTTAAAGATCTTGTTCTTTATGGTTTTTGAGACTTGTGAATAATGTTTCTGAAAAAAAAATGATCTCTTACATACCACACATGCTATGGCGGTCAAAAGTCAAAGTTCCAGCAAAAGAACGCCTCTGGTTTCCACCTATATGACCCCATTCGACAAAAGGCTCTGCTTCATTGATTCCATAACCACTTGTCCACGTTACAGTCGTCTAAAAATCATGTTAAAATTGCATTCCCTTCAAGTAAAACACGATATATAACTGTCTAGAGGTGGAAAAATGGCAGGACAGGCAGGCCAGGTAATATGCTCAGCTTGAAACATGTCATTAGTAGGGGTCAAACCTGTAAATACTTTTTAGTCCATTTATATTTCTTATAGATTATTGATGCTTTAATTATGATCATAAAAACAACAGCGTCACAGTACTAATCTAAATCTTTGAACAAAATGAATTAAGAGGTTGTATGCATTAAAAATAAACACTGTTTACTTCAAAACTGATTGACCCTTTCCCATTCTAGCTATTTTTTATTTTGCCCAACTGAATTCATCACAACCTAAAATCAACCCATTCATAAGTAACTGGTTTGAACTATGTCAGTTAGCACATACTTACATGCATACACAATCCATGGGTATGTGTTTTAGCCCATGGTTACATGTATAAGTGTATGAATATACTAATGATTAACAAGTATCAGTGGTGAAATATGTGAAACTCACTTCATCCCACATCTTTCCTTGAGCTAACCGTGGGTAGTTTGGTGCATTTGGGTTCTCAAAAGCAACTGTATTTGAAACCGCCACCAGATTTGGCTGTCCAAATATAGTCAGAATATTATAAATTCGAAGTAACACTAAGAATATGTAAAGAAAAGATTACTAAAACACTGGAAGTTACAGACTTACAGTTGATAATCCTCCCGTGAATAATGCAAAGGAGAAGTCGGATCTTTGGTTGATCAATTGAAGCTTTAATGATGCTTCTCCTGTCACCTTGTAATTAGGATTGGTGTAATTTGCATATTGATACTGCAAAAGAAGTTGCATGATTAGCCAGGAATCATGAATTTCATTTTTTTGACAAATAGGGGTGTTTGGATGTGCATTGAAACTGATTATTGTCCTTTTTATTGCCAGTAATCAGTTTTTTAAGTGTTTGTGGATAAACTAATTTTGATTCTACACTTCTGATTATTAGGGTCAATTTGCTTGGGATTTGGATATCCAGGTATACTGAAGGAAAACTGATTTTTGAGATAAACGTAAAATTACCGGATTGTTCCTAACTTCATGAGGTGACTATCTGACTCTTCAAGTTGCAATAATAAATTTCCAAACTAAATGTGGCAATTCCAACTCATTTACTTACAATTGAGTCGATATTTAGTTGTGTTTTATCTCAACAAGTCAAACAAAAAAATTAGCTAAAAGAGGAGTGAATCAAAATGTTTAAAAGTAGCATGAAGTCTATTTCTAAAATCATTTTATTCAGTGATTTAGGTGGCATTTTGTTTGTCCTCAGGATTCACTATAGGTATGGGTTTGATTACAAAATGGAACAGGATTGCATATGGATTTCCAAATTAAACCCTTTAGGTTGGTATGGAGGACATTTAAATTTTATGGATATGAACCTAATTCCTTCAAACACATACCCTTACATATACTTGAATTCACTATCAAACCCAAATCCCAAACCAAAAATAGCATTAGCGTTTCATTGTAATGCCATTGTTTCTAAATCATAATTGGCCTAATATTTTGTTTATAAAGCTTCCAAATGGTGTTTTCTGGGTCAAACGCAACCTCATCCGGCCCGTTTCAATACATAAAAAATAATTTGTCTCAACTCAAACTCGTATTGACCAATTACCTAATGTCAAATTGCCACGCCCAAACACCCCCTAAAACATGAAGATATTTAGTACCATGACACAAGTCCAAGAAAACAAACCTTAATAGGTGCAGAGCACAAATTTGGAGGGCTAAATTCTGAATTTTCTGGGAGGCAGGTAGAATCGCTGAAAACAGTAATATAACATAATATGGATTATAATTATGCATGTGAGTCCCAATTACATGATGCAACAACTGAATACCCACGAAATGGAGAATGGAGATAATTGAGTAAAAAAAATGGCATTCAAATCTTTTAGCTAGAAATAGACTAAGAAACATTAAAATAAACATTATATGAACCTGAAATTGGCAGGGGAGAATACTCCAATCCAATCATTAACAGATGGGTACCGATTGCTAATATATATAGTCACCCAATTAGAATTTTGGTCCTAGAAAAACAAAAGGAGCAGCATAAGTTTGTATTATATTTATTATCTAACAACTTCAAGCAGAGACGTGTCACAATGATATGCAAGATTCAAATACAGCCCACACTGTCACAAAATAGTTTAAACAAATCAAAATTAGAGGCCAATGACACGTTTTTGCTCCATAACTGCATTTATTTGGCTCATAAATTAAGCAAAATGGTTTTATACTTGTCCCAAATCTAAGATATCTTATAAAATAGAAGATAAAAACGATAAATCATGTGATGTATGCCATACTTTTGATCCTAGAATCTCAGGAGAAGCTTTCACATAGGCAGCATTTATTTAGAGCAAATGTTACTTGTTGTATGCCAATTTTTGCAAAAGGATGATCTCCATGTGATGACACCTCTTCTACCCTCAATAGAACCAAAAACCCTACTAGCAAAGTGAGCCCTAGAACTTGAATAATCTCCCCCTGTATTTGAATTCGAAGCAGAAATATGCTTCAATTAGCTACAAAAAACTGTGCAAAATTCGTATATATAACAGAAAAAACCAAAAATCAGTTGAAATTTGCTCGCTGATGCTAACAAAACCTAACAAGATTACTAATTCGTTACAGAGCTACTGTTGAAATCAAATGATCAACTGAATAATTGAGCGAAAGAGTGAAAAACAAGTTTGAAGTGAGGAATCAATGAAGATAATCTAAACGACGAAGAGGAGAGGTGATTACCATCGCATCAGCACAAAAACCTTTGTGTATGATCCGAATTTTATCGCATTAGTAGCAGTTGTTGCAGCAGATTGAGTCATTTTCTGCAGTTATTATAGAAGATGATCATGTGGTATAGAGTATATACCTTTATGCCTTCTTTTTGGTGGCAAATTTGACAAGCAATGAACTAGATTTTTTTTTATTTTTAATATTATTAAACGAGTAGGTCTTAGTTTTATTACAAATATGTTGGTTTATACTTGTTATTCTAATGTTAACAAAAACGTCGTAAAGTATGTTTGTTAAACTAATAAGATGTAGGAAATGTTTGTTAAAGTAGTTTATTTATATGAAACATGCCAATTTATAATAGGTTCAAATGGATCACCGATCATCACCACTTTTGTTCACTTCCCCACCACCTATGGTTGTAAAAAACACTAGGCGTTAATCTAATGGTGGGGTACTGACTAGCAATAAATCAATATATATATATATATATACACACACACACACGCACACACTCATTTTCATATGCAATTTTTATAGATATGTTCATATACAAACACATTTGACCAAATTTTACAAGAATTTGGCCAAAAATTTCAATGTTTGATCATAATTTCAAACATTTACCCAGATCAAAATGTGACCTGAATTTGGCCAGAACATAACCATTGATTAGGACGGATTTTGACCAATTAAGTTTGGTTTTGTCTAATTTTTAGGAACGATTACTGATTTTATCTACCGATTACATGAAATCACAAAGGTAACCAACCGACTAACTATTAATCATCGAATACTCGACCGACTAAGCCGATTTTTACGACACCGCCACCACCTACATGTTGTTAGTACCAAACCTCCATCGTAAACCCAACCACCACCGTCGCCGCCATAGTCTTTGTTCAGTGTCACTAGCTGGCATAAAAACAAATACATTGGTGTACCCATTTTCAATTTTTTTCCCTCAAAATTACCCATATTGGTTAAAATCGGATTTGCCAATTACCAAGTTGATATTTTTTTAAAACAACTCGATCGAATAACTTCTATTTCTACAGGCTTAACATACAAGGTCAAGAAATTCAAAACAAACAAACAAACAAACATACCCAGTAAATCCCACTCAAGAGCAGGGTCTGGGAGGGGTAATTGGTGGCGAGTCTTTCCTCTATCTTGGGAGATAAAGAGACTGCTTCCGAAGAGACCCCCGACTCAGTAAGGAAAACAATAACCGTAACAATTATAATATACGGCATACAACACATAGGTAAAGATCACATAAAAGCTGAGAAATTGAGTACAACAAATAATCGTCAAGAAACGCGCGAAATGGCAGATTGAAGAAAACAGGGGTCCCGCAACTAAGTCTACGACTACCCTTCCTACCCACAGATCCCGCTAAAAGTCCTTAATTTTAATTCTACGCCTCCACGCACTCCTATCCTCGATCATGTGCTCAGGGAGATGCAAGTCTACCATATCTCGCCTACTTACCTCGTCCCAAGTCAACCTAGGTCAAGAAATTCAATTAAACTTATTTAAAAGATAGTTGACAACGATGAAGATACATCTAAGGCCCCATATTATATAAGAAATTTAAAAGAACTTCTAAAAAAGTTTGATTTCTTTCTGAGTTAACACAGCCCAGATTTAGGGGACATGAATTGATCAGCATTTAAAGGAAGATTAAATAGCTAGCAGGGGATGAAGAAAATAGTAGCATTGTTGGGAAAACATTAAAAGATTCAAGTCAAAAGAAAAAGTGTATTCAATACATAAAACCTTATAAAAGCTTATTGAAAAACTTATAATCATATTTAATACAACTATTTATAAATTCAAACAACAAAAAGGTGCCTGCGGGTCGGCCTGACTTAAAACAACCTGCGCTAAAAAGACCAACTTTGGTACGTTAGCAATTGCGGCATGTTACCGATTGCCGCATGACCTCTCCATTTTGCCACCTCTAGTTGTCAGTATGATGATCAACCTTGGTAAGTAGAATCATGAACTAAAAAGCAGAAACAGAACCTTTTAAACAAAAATGCATAAAGTTCCATCTTTTATATCACAACATTCTTGCAAGTGTGTATTTTTTCACCTAAATGATAGCAGCTATAGCAAACACCTTCTATTGCACCCCAAAACTGATGTTATAAATCTGTTTATACATCTGTCTAGACTTCCATCGTTTGTTGTTCATCATGAAAAAGCAACAACTTATAAGGGTTCGCATCAAGCATTTAAACCGGCCCAATTCTTGAAAGCAATAAGAGCTTCCATTTTCTTAATGCTTCTCTTTCTAAGTTTTGCAACTTTAAGCTTCTTATGATTCTCCATAAACACTTGTTTATACCTCCATTTATCTACAAATATCTTCCTCTCTTGAGATTTCTCCACAACTTGCATAACTGCATCAAAGAAACCCCCTTTCACTAATGCATAAAGAAAAGCATCAACCAAACCATGATCCAGTTTAAAACACTTTTCACCGTCAAGCAACAACCTTTTCTTAACATCATTCCACATCATCAAAACGCTAAAATAGTTTCCAGCATTCATGTACCCGTTAACTAAAGAAAGATACGTTTGCTCTGTTGGTTCAAACTGAAGAAAAACCATTCTTCTAAAAGTCCTTCTAGCATCTTCTAAGCGTCCTGCTTTACAGAACACGTGGATAATCGAATTCCAATCGTGGGTCCCAATTTTGACTCTCGGGTCTTCAACTACTTCGTCTAAAAAAGCTGCCATAAGTTCGGGTCGATGGTTTTCAGTTAAACCTGTCATTATTGTTAAATAACTCCCCACTAATTCAGGTATTCTTGCTTGTCTCATGTCTCTAAAAAGAGAAAATGCTGACTGAAAATCTTGACTAGACATAGAAACATCTATTAAAAAATCAAAGCTACTAACATCCAGATCTAGCCCTAAACTGCACATATCGGATACCAATTGTGCAGCTTCCGCTGTCCTCTGTTCTTTACCGTAAGCCTTTAAGATCGACACATAAACTCCAAGCCCAACAGTACCTCCTTGAGCATTCATTTCATCAAGAACACTATGCGCCTTTTCTAATAACCCAAGATTAACGCAAGCGTTTATAATACCATAACCAATGGAATTTTCAACTATTACAGTTGTAGATTCTAACTTCTGAGCTTCAAGAATCAAACTTGCTAAACCCTTGATGCTCCCATTATCAAGATACCCTTTCACTATCTCAATATATGTTTCTTCATGAAAGGTTAACCCTTTACCGTCTAATGCTCTCAGATTGTGCAATATAGTACTTGAAACCAACTCTAGATTACCTGATTTCACATACCCACTAATCAATTTACTAACGAAAAGACTTCTATCAGAAAACCCGAATCTACTTATCAAGTCTTCTAATTCAGTTATCTTTTTATCGAGCCCTTTTATCGCGTACAAATAAGCTAGCCATCCAAAACTTGACTCATCGGGGCGAACGCCCAACACAGACATTGTGTCGAGCACCTTCTGTGCATCAGCAACCGATTCGAGCTCACGACAACAACCCTCCAATGCAGCATTACACGCAGCCAAATCGGGCCTCAACAAATCCAACTTCTCCTCTTTCGCAATCCTACAATTCTCACTAAAAACCTCAAAAAAATCACAGAATCTACCTGTTTTCCTACTAATCTCCACAAGAGTTTCACCCCACATCCAAAAAGGAACAAAAAACCTGTTCTTAAACATACACTTAACCAATGCAAAAGCAGGTGCACCATTTGTAACCTTCATCGAATTCAAAAACGTCTCAATCGTCTTACACTCTAATTCATCAGGGTTTCTCTCTAACACAAACATCAAAGTCGCAAAAGCCCTTTTGAGATTGTGGGTATCATTAGTCACCGAACATAAATGAGTGATCAGTGAGTTAACTAGAGGCTTACTTGGTAACAACGATGATGAAGAAAGAGATTTGAAGCATTTCCAAGCTTCATCTGTGTTGTTTTCGTTGAGAGACGATTGGAGATTGGATTCAAGATTTGGGATTTGTTGGTTGTTTGAAATTGTGGGTTTTGGGGGTTGATTTTGATGAATTGGGGGTTGTTTTGATTGGGGTTTTTTGATGGAGAAGATTGAGGGTTGGAGGAAGGAGTATAGTGAAGGTGGAGATGGGGTTTCTGGTGCAGAAGAGAAGTATCGGAGCAAAGGGAAAACTCGTCTTCTCCACATCATCGTCCTGTAACAAGATATTCAGGTGGTTGCAGTGAAACCCAAACAACCCAAAGTTCACTTGCTGAGGGAGGGCGCTAGAGCCTAGCGGGTATATGTTACGACGTCGATTTTATCCGAACTCGATTAATCCGAATGGATCAGACTTCACCCGAAGTTATTAAACTTGCGTCGGAATAACCCGTAACCGATTAAATTGATTGTTATTTAGATCAGATTTCGGTTAGATTTTCAAACATTAAAATTTTAAATACCCTAAACCAGTTAACCTGAATAAAACGATCGTAATAATGAAACAATAATTTGTAACGGACATGCTTACGCTAACAATACATATTGTGATATGTGTTTGAGAACACGGGTATCTAAACGCTTTTCGTTTGGGCTTTATTAGACATTTGATTCAATTGACATTTGTGTTATGTGTACATGTGTTTTATGTTTTGTAATTATTTCTTGTTTGTATAGAATAAAACATGTTAGTGTATTTAATATTGACCGTCTTAAAAAATAAAACAGAATATAAAAATAAAAATAAAAAAAGATACAAAATTTTAATTATAATTCGTATTCATTACAAGTTTTTATTCAAAACTAAATCCAAAATAATTGTCTTTTTTGTATTCATCGCTTGAGAAATCTATTAATACTAAGGTAGTTTCTAGCCGAAACACAACCCGATTATCCCTAAAACCAATAAACCCAGACCTTATCTAGTATATACACGTATGTCATTCTTGTCAATCATCGTATATATTTACATACACAAAAAAACCGACAAACCCGAACCAATCTTCCCGAAACCAGATTAAATAACCCCAACAACACCGCTAGTATACATCCAGTGTCGCAGGATTGTTCTAGTATAGTGTCGCAAGCATCTTGGACAGAGCAGGATGTTGGATTTTGGGTTCGGAAACCCGCACTTGAAGCCGCTTCATTACCGTTATACACTTTTGTATTTTCCATAAAACTTGCACCCTCTCTCTTGAGTATTTATTTGTTTACAAAATGGATTATATGAGGTTGTTTAATGTGTGATGTCATGATTAGTTTTTGATATGAAAAACAAAACAAATTAAAATAATAACTTCGGTTTTTGACTTTGTTATCAGTTACACGAGTCTTGGCCAACTTATTTTTTCAACTTTGTTTTTCTTAATCTAAAATTAAAAGTTTGTCAAACAAATTCTCATTTAACGAGAACTTTGTTTTAAAGCTAAAAACTTTTAAAATACTTTAAAAAGTAAAAACCGTGACGAAAACAACCACATCATATTTAATGACAGATTTTGCCATGATGTAAGTCGATAGGACCTTAACTGCACTTCATCTAAAGTCAAGGGGCTACAGTTCGCCACTCAAGTCAACTTTCGTTTCAAGTGAACTGCAGAATCAAAACCTTATAGAACGATCGATCGAAGAACACATTCTTCTGCTGAAGAAGACGATCATTTGGGGGCAATGGAAGAAGAAATCAACAACGTGAAGTCTCAAATGGTGTTTGAAGAATGGAGTGGATCATCGTCGAACAAACTCTCGTTGACCGCCGTCATATCGACGTCTTCTACTCCTTCGTCTTTCACGGTGAAAAGACATGGTAATCGATTCAACCTTTTCTCCAGAAGGTTCCTCGAAGCATTTGTTCCTGAGGTGATATATCACACGAAATCACACTGTTTTTTCGCTAGTTTTTTCGTTTTGTTTCGCGTTAGTTTGGTTATGTGTTGATCCAATTCGTTTATGAATCAAATATCTAACGTTAGAGCAAAAATTGATGTATGCATTGTAATTAACACAAAACTAGTAGTGATTTTTAGTTTATCTGCATTGTTAACTATACTTCTTAATTTTAAGTGAAATTGTGATGTTCATACTTGCATTTGCTGCGTGGACTCTCTTGTGTGTATGCCTTATTATGCATATCTGTTAATTGACATGAATTTAAGTGTCAATTAGAATCTAATATCACTAGGTTGGTCACTGATGTTTTGGACTTTTATGTGGAAACTTGATGATTATGTCAAAATTTAATACCTTAGAATGAGTCTGCAAGAACTATGAGCTGATGAATGTTGAAATAATTTTTTTCTTAATTTTAATGAATTCCTTATCTACTGGGTTTCTAGGATTTTACCTTAGAAATCAAATTGTATATCTTTTAATCTTTATACTGAATTTTTACCTTTTCTATTGGATTGTTGTTGGATAAATAAAGGTATCAAGTCTGCTAATACAGTATTTTATCTTATGGATGATATGTTGGAAGTTGATTTACAAAATGGAACCTAATTTCCACCGAGTTTGGCTTGACCTTTTGTTCTGTGTCTTGTTTGCTGAAGTTTCATACCTTGGTTCTATTTTGTGGATGTAGGGTTTCCCAAACAGTGTGACTCCTGATTACACCCCTTTTCAAACATGGGATTTATTGCAGGTTTGAAATCCAATAACACTTCTAGGAAGTGCTAATGAAATTTTGGAATTCCTGTTGGAAATATTGTAACAGATTCAATCTTATTTCATAGGGACTCTCGACGTACATAAGGACGATGCTTTCTACACAAGTAATATCTATATGCACAGTTGAACATATTCCTTCTAAAATTGTTTCAATATCAAATTTATGTTAAAAATATCCAACTGCGTACTATTCACTAGGCTCTTTTAAGTGCTATAGGAGTTGGGGAGAAATCAGCAACTGTAATTGGGGCTACCTTTCAGGTACAATAGCTTTGTATCAAGCCTGTCATTAACTTCATCTATCCAGTATCCAGCTTGTTTTGTGATCATGATGTCTCTTTTCCTCAGTGGTTTTTGAGAGATTTAACAGGAATGCTTGGAGGTGTCATGTTCACATTCTACCAGGTATGTTGTTCTGCATATTGTAGGTTATCCTTGTTTGCAAATGCACATTTTCAAATACGTAGTCATCTCCAAAAGCATTTTTATGCATAAACACCTTGGGCTGCACTAGAAAATAATTTCATCTCACACATTCACAAATTGTTAGCTATATTTGGTGTTTAATAATTGTTATACCCAGGGGTCTCTTTATTGTACCGACATATCTGTTATACCTATATAATATTTGGCTGGAACAGATGACATTTTTCACAGGGTGCTCAATTTTCCGTCATGAAGGGGTCTGTTATGCATCTATGCATTCTTCAATGACAACACGCTTACTCTTGCGAATTTTTTCCTTTCAGGGCTCAAACCTAGACAGCAATGCCAAAATGTGGCGTTTGGTTGCAGATCTCATGAATGATCTTGGTACTGGTCTATTTATTTTCCTTGCATTTAATAAATACTTGTTGTCAATATTCACGGCTTTTGATCGAAGTGTCTCTAAATAACTGTTTTGCTGTCAATATTCATGGCTTGTGAATGAAGTGGCTTTTGATTAATTTTGGGTGGAAATATTATTTCTTCAAACTACACATCCTTTGCTGTTGGTTTATTGATCCTTTCATTCAGTTGAGAGATTGCTTGAATTTTTTTTAATGATAACTGTTGTCTGTTGCAGGAATGTTGATGGATCTTGTCTCTCCATTATTTCCTTCGGCATTTGTATTCATCGTTTGCTTAGGGAGCTTGTCAAAATCTTTTAGTAAGTTGTTAACGTTTCAGCATATTTGGAACTTAGTTAACAGTTAAGATATCTCTGGACTAATAGGGAAAATAAGTTTCAATATATTGTTTTATACAAAAGCAAATTATGCCATAAGTACCCAAATACTAGCCACTTTCACAACGACTACTCGGACAAAAATTTCATTTTGGAAGGACCTAATGCTGCCATACTGGTTTTGCTTAACCCAGAGATTAGGGAATTCTATTAGATTGGACCATTGCCTTCTTGTGGGCCACAACTAATTTTGGGTACTTCAGTTTGTATCAGTCTTCTTGGTGAAATTGATCAACAGTTTGTGTTCTGTTTATGTAATTTACTCCGCTTGCATTTAATATGCCCAAATATCCCTTTTAAACACATCTGTCTTCATGGTTTCTGCTTACATTCTGTTGTTTTAGCTGGTGTTGCCAGTGGAGCAACCAGAGCTGCTTTGACCCAACATTTTGCTCTTCAGAATAATGCTGCAGATATATCTGCAAAGGTAATTTCTAAAATATTTCGACCTGTTTTCTTATGACTAGGGTTATGTTTTGTCTTAAACTTATCGAACAGGTAAAATCATAAGAATAGCTTAACAGGAAATGGGTTAAACAACTCAAAAGTTGCCATTGAGTAATCATAATGAATAAACCCTCTAAATTATTTTATTTAGAAATTAGTTTGTTTTGAACTAATATTTTTTTAATCATACCCGTCTGATAGAACCCAAAACAGTAAGCTTGAATCAAACTAGAAAGAAATACAAATAGACCCGGTTTGAGATGGGTTGATCACTTGATCTCCGATAACAAGGTATATAAACCTTACTTTTGATGAACATAAACAAAGACAAAAACAAATAACACATAACAATACTATTTAAACTAAAACTTCCTTAACTTCTCCCACAATTTCAGCACCTGATTTCATGGAACACCCACCCCACCTTCTGAAAATTGAATTTTCCCCGCCAACTCTTTTCCCCCCGTCAAGCACTGCCACTGGATTCCTATCACCGCCACACTAGTTATTTGTTAAAAATAATAAATTTTGGACAAATTGGGTTAACCAACCTGTTACCACCTCCAGTAAATATCACATACGCATCCTACAATCTCACCATGTTTATGTTCTCTGATAGGAAGGAAGCCAGGAGACGGTTGCAACAATGATAGGAATGGCTTTAGGAATGCTTCTTGCACACATTACAATGGGACACCCAACGATTATATGGTTCTCATTTTTGTCTCTCACAGTGTTCCACATGTATGGTTAGTTATGCTTCTACTTCACCATTTCAATATCAAATTTTATTTATAAACATATTGTACCGAAATTAATTTCGTGATCGTTCTGTATTTTGTGTTGTGGTGGTTTGTAGCTAATTACAAAGCTGTTAGGTGTCTTAACCTAACTACATTGAACTATGAAAGAAGCTCAATTCTTTTGCTGCATTTCATGGAGACTGGTGAAGGTGAGATAAAGGACAATATTGCCTAATATTATATAGTTTTGTAATCATGATCAAGATGCGTGATAACTTAAGCTCTCTTGTTACATTGTGCAGTTTTCTCCCCAAAAGAAGTCTCAGTGTTGGAGCATGTTTTACCATTATGGGTCGGTTCTTGGAACTCAAAAAGTACCAAATTCTTGTATACACGGGTGCGCGTAGGTGTCAGGCTTTCCTCACTTAGTAGCCTGGAAATGTGAGTTTAGGAGTACTTGAAAACTTTGAACCTACTGATTGTGATATAAAAAAAAATAAAAATTGTGGAAATGTACTTTACTGTTATGTCTTTTTCACTTGTCAACAAACAGGATGGAGTTGTTAAGTTCTGCTGAATCTCAATATGAGAAAGGTTGAGATTTACCACTTCTTGCTTATAATAATAATATATGCCCATATGGAATACTTATATTAGTTACTTCTGTTTGGGTTTCAGCAAAATACTTGTTATTTAAGAAGAAAGGAATTATCAGCATTGTTATGCATAAAGATTCAACTACTGGAGATGTCTTGCAGGGGTTTATCCATGCTCTTGTCATGGCAAATCTTTTAGATCATAACCCTACATCTATACATATGGATAGCCAAACATGGATGGACAAACACTACGAAACTTTTGTTTTGAAGGTACATTTCACCAACTTAAATTTACTTTTCATATCACTTTTATATTATTACTTTTAAGATTACATAAATATTTCAGAAGTTTGCCAGAAATTTGTATTCCGTATTGCAACTCTTTTATATTTCTATGAGATTGCAATAATAGTGAAGCCACCAGAATTTTTTAAGTTTTGGTGGAACCAGAGACGGAGTGTTATTCAATTACTTTAATTATCTACCTAAATTTAGCCTGTTGATTTCTGTTTCGTAATTTGACCTGGGCATAATTATATACTTACTTTTTCACTGTTATTGTCAGCTTCAATCATCCGGTTGGAAAACAGAGCGTCTTTTATCATCATCAATCACGTGGAGGGCAAATTGGAGCCGCGAGATTCCTGATAAAAAGATAAAATAGAAGATTTCACCTATATAGACAAAATTCAACACTTGTCCACTCTGGATGATGAAAATTTAGAAGATGATTAATGAATTAGGTTATTGAAACTATATTAATGATTGCATGGACGTCGATACTCATGATTGTAGTAATGTTAATATTAACTCCAATGTACGAGATACAATGTTTAATTATACAATTACATAAACTTGGAGCGTTACATATTTCCATTTTGATACTTTTAAGGAATGAAAGTAAACTTGGAGCGTTACATATTTCCATTTTGATACTTTTATGGTAATGTGTTAATGTTTTCGCTGTCCAGATGACGCCATTAGAACTCCAACAGCCACAATAAACATGGATACCATGCCTACAAGAAGTAAATATGTTCTCCTGGACGATTTATGGTATTCACCGAAAAGGAGCACACCCCAAAAGGTACTCACAAGTGGAAATGCCTGAAATAAGTTAACAACAAGATCACAAGGTAAACATAGACATGTTTGTGGTAAGTTTAGCCAAATGCACTGGTGAGTTGTACAGTACTGTTCAGAATTGCTTTTGAACACTACTCCACTCTCCACATCACTGGTAAGTGTCTTGAAGGGTAACTAGATGCATAGACGAGTTGTAAACTAGAACCTCCCAGTGCAGTGTGTCTAGCTACAACTCGACATGTAATTTTTGCTAGAGGTTGCAATTTCGACCCATTTATGGGTAAATGGTTTAAATTGACAGCTATAATGTAAGGGTTAAACATATCAAAAAGAGTTGGATTGTTTTCAATAAAAAAAGAGTTAGATTGTTTAGTTGCAGGTTTTCCACCTCTAGCTATTATTACATGTTTGTCCTGTTAATTGACCTATCCACCCTGTTTATTTTCTCACCTCTAGTTGTAACGATGATTGGAATTAGATGAATAGATTGGTTGTGCACTAGAATATGTGTTGATTAGTTGTGTCATAAGGTACAACAATGCCAAGAGCCATAAATTTATACAAAACTTTAGAGCTGACCTGAACTGCATCAGCTGCAGCATAACCAGCAGCTTGGCCTCCCATAAACTGGAGACCATTCCCGAAACCACACAAAAAACCAGCCAGAAATGCCCAACCTCGACCATTCCAGTCGTTCAAATACGCCTTGATCGAAGATTGAGGCAAGTTGAACGCGGGGCGGTAAAGGAATGTGATGTTCAAGATAATTGCAATCACGAAACCTGAGCAAGAAAAGTAGAAAAAAGTTGTGTAGACACTTAAATGAGGGACCCCTTCATCCAGTGTATGCCATTGATCATTTGTGGCAAGGTTAAATGCTGGCGAGAAAAGAGAGAGACAAATTCCGGCAAAGAAACATATGGCCAAACCAATCAACGTGCTTTTCCCAAATACCTATGCACAATGTAAATAAAAAGTTTTAAACTGCCCGAAAATGGCTAAAACAGGAGTCCATTCCTATAGAACACACAAACAGGAGTTATCCTTCAGGGAGCGGAAATGTAATAGAGATAGAAAGTTTCAAATTTGTCAAAATAACAATTGACGCACTGGTGCATCCAGGAAACAGGTATGAACTTCCTTTATCAAAAGCCCAAGTTTTCATTTGTTATATGATTAGGTTCAGGACCAGACCGGAATCCTTAGTTTAAAGAAGTGTGTGGCACTCAGAAGTATTCATGTTCCAAAAGCCGAAGCGCAAGGCTCACGCATCACGTAAGCGAGAGGCTGCTCGGTGTACAGCCAAATAAGCTCTATTTATAACCAGAAGTTGTGTCTCTCTTCCGTGTTTAACGCATCACCCTTTATATCAGGTAAACCTGTCACATTTTCTTCATCCCTTTATTCCTTTAGGTTTTTTTATACAAATATAAGTCTCCTCTAGACCCTAATTTTGATCCAAAAGTAGATGAGGTGTCACCTCAGACCCCTGATGTGATTTCTTTAGCGCCTCGTGCGCCTTTTAAAACCAATCAGGGACTGTTTATATCAGCTTTTTTCATTCTTTCATTTTTATTTTTTGTTCCAGTCCGGTTTAAACCTGATCAACACCTAGCAACCACACTAAACATACCAATATATGTGTATCACATATTCACATAACCTTGATTGCTCTTCGGTTCTCAAGCTCAATAAGAAACTTGGCAGTTCCTGCCTTCGCTTTCTCTAATTAAGAAAAAGATTATTATACTAATAATCAAAAGTTAAAAAAACGTTGGAGTAGAAAAGTTGAAGCTTTCTTACTTGAACTCATGTTTGATCCTTTACTAGTTATCTGTCAAGAATTGTGTAATTATGTCATTAGAGTTTGAACAGGTAAATGATTGTTTCCAAAGCAAGAAGATAGACCCTTCTGTGCTTACGTGAAGAATTTCTGTTTGGTCAAGCTTTGCTTGGTTATCTTTGGCGTTTGATGCGTGCACCAAAGATCCAAGACAAACAGCAACCAAGAAACAGCCAACACCTGAGAAAAGTATCTCGGCTCTGTTGATCTTGTCGTCTAAAAAGTAATTAATTGTTGAACCTATGGCGCCGTGACCAAAAAAACCCATCAAGAACTCAATACTGCGATCCTATACATGTTTCAAAATAGTCTTTTGGGTCCATGTTAATGTGGAGGATGTGATGGGATGATGATGATACCTATAACAACGGTAATGCTTGAACAAATCACGTTGGTTACTGATAAACCGACAAATGCCCAAGCATATTGTGTTGACAGATTCCCGAGGCTTAAAACTACCCCGCCCGCCATTGCAAATAGAACACTTGGCCAGTTATTCTGCAATATAGCATGTTGCAAACTTTTGAACAGTGCATATAGAATTCATTGAATGGTTTAGGTGCATGATAATACCTGAGAAAGCTGGTCTAGGAAATTGGGCGTATTATCATCAGAATGGCCAAACTCCCCAAATGTGAAAGCAATTATGACAGCAGCTAAAAGATTGGTGATTGTGTAATCGAGATAAGTGTGTTGAGGAAGTCGGCCCCGTCTTTCTAACAAAGTTAGAATGGCGGGCCATGTTCCTAAGAAGAAGAGTGCGAGCAGCATGCATGCTATCGCTCCTCCTTTGCTATCCACTACATACATTTTCAAAACCGAACCGAGTCCCTCTGTTGTAAAAGTAATCAAGAAACGAGATTCGGAGAAATCCTAAAACCAAAAGAACAAAAAGATTGAAGTGTAATGTAAAATATAAGAATTTATATTCATTAGTTCAATCATCCATAAAAACTGTAAAGCAAATAGCAAAAAGGAAGCAACTTTAAGAACCTTGAAAGAACTTAAGAGGTTAAGATTGATGAGAGAAACAACAAGTAATAAGTTACAGTTGACTTTTTTACAGGTCAAATGCAACAGAAACTTCAAATTTATCAAGTGATATATAAAGTGACACTGAATTACTACTTGTCAAAGAAGATAAATGGTTACATGAATGACAACAAACTAAGATAACTTGATGTTGAAACAAGATGAATCTCCTAAGAGATTACAGAACCCAGAAAATATACAAAAAGGTGAAAACATTTTGGTCCAAAATTGTTCGGTTTTACAAACCATATTGACATGTTTGCACTTTCGGAAAGAAACAAGATTCATACAACATATGATATAGTATAACATGATATGTGATAAACAGTTAAATATAGAGGTTTGAAAAGTCTGATGTTATCTAAGAAGAAGAAGCAATATGAAACATAAGTAAGATGATTCTCCTAAAGAACAGGACTCAAGAACAAAGTTGAATCTTTGACAAAAAAGAAAAGAAAAAAGTCAAACGCACCATGGCAGAGGAGCTCATTAAAAGAATCTAAAGAAGCAATGAACAAGAAAGAATCTACAGGTTCGTTTTTGCAATAATTAAGACCCCACAAAAAAAGAAGAAAACGACACTACGCCAACCACTTAACGACCAAGAAAATATTAAAAATAATATTAATATCAATTTTAGCACATCTAGAATATTTTAGCAACTTAGAATATTCACATTTACGGTGATTACTCGTTACTATTTTTATAATTACACTAAAAAAGTCAGTATTTTTTTTATTAAATAATAATTTTTTATACATATATAATTATATTTTTTCTTTTATTTTACTTACAATTACTTTCAAAAATATTAATTAAAATATAAGGTTTGAATAATGTTTCTCAAACATATTGATAAATTGGACGGAGTGAGTGAGAAACCCAAGTCTGAACCTGTAATTGTTTTTATTTTTTCATTGATTAGTGTTTTGCTAGGTGATTGTTTTATATTATTTCTCATCCTTTTGAAAAAAAGCACAAGTAAACAAGATATTAATTTTCAAAATATGCATGGTTTGAAATAAAATAGTTTGTAACAAACTATGTGGTCATTTATTCCATATAGCTGCTAGGTGAAAAACCTCCAAGAATTTATAAGGTACACAAGTTACTTGATAAACTTATTACTTGTGTTTCATTTTAACACTTAAGCACGGTTAATTTTGTAATTTAACTCCAACACTTAAGCATTACGAATACTGATCATACGAGTACCGGAGTTTGCTCATCATGAGACCTCATGAAGTCATGCTTAGCGTGAGGCCTCTCAATCATCCGTCTTCTACATTATTTATTATTCATTAACATTTTATCTACGTTTGTTTTGGTTGTATTTCTTCTCATTTTTATATTATTTTTACTCTATTATGAAAAGTATTATCATTGTCTTTTTGTCTTACATTTCACTATCCAATAACGGTGATATCTAACACCTTGACCCAAATAACCGCATATTACATGTACATACGATCTTCCTTGAAAACTTTTTTCACATATGATAGGATGAAATAATTACTTGAAATATAATAAACCAAACCAAGAAACATGATATAACCTACTATATATTTCATATGTTTACGTAGTTACATTACATACAATTACTTATACAGTTCGTAGTTCTCTAACTTACGCTTTATATAAACTTACATATCAACATCTTGGAAACACATGGCCAAACCAACACTAAATATAAAACAACCCAATGAATCTATTGAATACAGGCCCAGAATTTCAACTTATTCCTATTGTACAAGTTTTAATTTGATATTCAACTAATAAATTCTTATATGTTTTACTCCTTTGTTATCATTTTTTTCCTGTAAAATGTAACATTTTCACCTTTTGATAATTTTAAGGTCCTGTGTTTAATGTTTTCGGTGTCCAGATGATGCCATTAGAACTCCAACAGCCACGATAAACATGGATAGCATGCCCGCGAGAAGCACATACGTTCTTCTCGACGATTTGTGGTATTCACCAAAGAAGAGCACTCCCCAAAAGGTACTTACAAGTGGAAGTGCCTGAAATGAGTACACAACAAGATCATAAGGTAAGCATACACATAATTATGAAATTGTTTTCATATGCATTGATGGGTTGTATGGTACTACTTAGTAGACATCCAGACACTACTAAGAGGCTATTTGGCAACCTCATGCTCAATCATTAAGAGATCTGACCAAGCATCTGAATCAGTCAGTATATTTCTAAAACTTACCTCTTAAGAGATTTTATGAACCATTAAGAGGTGTTTTTAAGTGAACTAAACACACTCTACCTCTGATCAGAATAACTCTTAATAAAAATATAAAATCACTAAGAGGTTACCAAACAATCCCTAAATAAGGCATTGGATAAATTGAAAATATAATATTATAATTTACACGAGTAACATTTTGAAAGGAGCACCTATATAAAAGAGACTCACCTGAACTGCATCAGCTGCAGCATAACCAGCAGCTTGGCCTCCCATAAACTGGAGACCATTCCCAAAACCACACAAAAAACCAGCCAAAAACGCCCACCCTCGACCGTCCCAGTCGTTCAAATACGCCTTGATCGAAGATCGAGGCAAGTTGAATGCAGGGCGGTAAAGGAGTGTAATGTTCAAGATTATAGCAATCACAAAACACGAGCTTGAGAAGTAGAAAAAAGCTGTGTAGACACTCAAACGAGGGATGCCTGCATCCAACGTATGCCATTGGTCATTGGTTGCAAGGTTAAAAGCGGGCGAGAAAAGAGAGAAACATATTCCCGCAAAGAAACATATAGCCAAACCAATCAAGGTACTTTTCCCAAACACCTGTAATCATGATGACAAAATGTAATATGTTCATTGCAGCTTTCATATGCAAACGGATTCGAGCTAATAAATGACTAAATGTGTTATGTAATGTGTGACCTTGATTGCTCTTCGGCCCTCGAGTTCAATAAGAAAAATTGCAGTTCCTGCTTTGGCTTTCTCAACTTTATCACTTCCATTCTCCAGATCTTTTTCTGAGAATTAAAAAGAAAGCTTAAACTAATGATCAAAAGTTAAAAAGTTAACAAATTTAACCTTTTCAATCTAAGAACTTTCAAGTGTTCTTACTTGAATTTGGGTTTGATCCATTAGTAATTACTCTGTCAAGTATTGTGTAACAATGTCATTAGTACTCCAAACTAACAGGTGAAAGGTTTGTAAACAAATAGTACTCAAAGAAATAAAACATACCCTTTTTCACCCGCGCGAGGATCTCCTAGTCCTTCAAGCTTTGCTTGATTATCTTTGGCGTTTGACGCGTGAACCAAAGAACCAAAACAAACAGCAATCAAGAAACACGCTACACCTGGGAACAGTATCTCAGCTCTGTTGATCTTGTCATCCAAAAAGTAGTTCAAAGTCGTACCTATCGCCACACAAAAACTCAACATTACAACCTCAAAACTGCTTTAAAATAGTCTTTCAATCTATATTTACATAATGATGAAGAAGATGATACCTATAACAACAGTAATACTTGATGTGATCACCTCAGTTACAGATAAACCGACGAATGCCCATGCATACTGTGTTGACAGATTTCCCAAACTTAAAACCACCCCACCTCCCATTGCAAACAGAACACTTGGCCAATTATCCTGCAAAAGACAGTACACTAATTTACATCTCAACGATACTAGGGTTGTTCAAAAAGCTAGCAGCTTGCGTATCCGAGCCAAGGCAGGCTCGACTTGTTAGCCGGCTTGTTGGTTAGCTCGTTTGGCTCGTTCAAAGTAAAGCTTAAATTATAATCCGAAATTATAATTCATTGTTTAATCTCAAATTTAAATATAAGCCAATATTCAAATAGATGATAGCCATGTGACTGTTTTAACATTTTTTTCTAGTTACAAAAACAAATATAAAACTATAAAAGATAATCATAATCTTTGAACAATCTTTTTTATTTGTAAACCGTCATTTATTCAACAAGTTAAAATAAACGAATTAAAAAGACATTACCTTTCGTTTTTATGTATCAATGTGTAAAATATAACGAACTTAAAAAAGCTTAAACTTAAGCGTGCTAGCTCATCGTCTACATTTCAGCTTGTTGACATAAATGAACTCGTTCGTTTACAGCCCTAAACAACACAAACAAGATCCACCGAAACATTTCATCTAACAATTGATATGCACAAACTTTACCTGAGAAAGCTGCACAAGAAAATTGGGTTTACCATCATTGGTATGCCCAAATTCACCAAATGTAAATGCAATTATAACAGCAGCAAGAAGATTAGTGATTGTGTAATCAAGATACGTGTGTTGCGGAAGCCTCCCACGTCGTTCCAACAACGTTAAAATGGCGGGCCATGTTCCTAAGAACAGTAATGCAAGCAGCATACATGCTATTGCACCTCCTCTGCTATCAACAACATACATCTTTGATCTTCAAATCAACAGTTGAATCGAATCACTATGTTTGTGTGAGTGATCAAGAATTGATATTTGAAGAAACCCTGAAATTAAAATTGTGATGGTGTTAAAGGGTCTTATGCATTTTGAGATTTGAAGATTCTTGAATGAATGTAAGTGGTTAGAGTTGATGAGAGAAACTGCTAGTTATACGGGGTTGTTGATGTTATCAAGAAGTCAAATGCAAAAGTAATGTTAAAATCATTAATTGCCCAAGATATTTGGAAGTTAAAATTGCTAAAGAATGAATATTTCAGAATCTTGAATGAATTAATGTAAAAGATGAAATTCTACGGTTATGTTGACATTCTTCAATAAGTCAATGCAACAGCTACTTCGAATTTTATAGTGTATTTGTAGAAAGGTAGTATTTTTTAGAAAGTTCGAATGAATATTGAGAAATGAGTCGATTTGGGTAAAAATATTTTTTAAATCGGTTGATTTGAGTATTTTTTTTAATAGTTGAATATCGAGAAATGCTAATTTATAATGTATCCAAATGAGTTGGTACCATCTAGCGTCGTGGTGCAACCACCACCTACCCATCAAATACAAAAGAACTTAAAAAAACAAAAAAAAAACAAATAGAATTACATATATCTCTTTATAAACTATTTCAATCACATATATATCTAACTTAAAAGTTTATTTACATATATACTCTTGTAAATCTTAGTTAATTACATATATATCCAAATTAGAAGTTTAATTACATATATTTCTTTTTAAAACTTAGTTAGGTACATATATACCTAAACTAAAAGTTTAATTATATATCTGTTTTATTGAATATAAATATTATATATTTATTCATTTGATTATTTTTATTAAAAATAACTTATAAAATTAGTATTTTACTCTCTCATTTTTAATAGACTATAAAATTATGATGATGTTTATAGAAGGAAATATGTAATTGTCTCTAAAAAAAATAACAAGAGACATTAAGAAGAGAAGAACGAACAAAATGAATTACAGAAGAAAAACATAATCATATGAATGAAAATAAAGTAGTAACATAGATATTTTTAGTCTATGAAAGTCCGATGTTGACCAAAAAGGTCAAACTTCAGACTCAACATAGAAGAGGAACTCAAATTATAAACTAGATAAGTGATCGTAAATTTAAAAAATATAAAGGTATAGAGAATTAAAAAAACACAGAAAAATATACAAACTACAAAAAAAAACAAACACAAATATATATAAATATTGTTAATAACAAAGCTATTTTTAACACAATAGGATTAAAAACAAAATTGCACCTTGATCAAATGGAAAATAAAATAAAATAATAATAATAATAATAAACCAACAATAACAGAGGAACTCACTTCAAGAAATCCAGAAAAGTAATTATAAATTAGAATAAAAAATGTCTATCGCTCCTTTCCAAACATGAGGCTAATATGCAGCAACAAAAATGCAAAAAAAACAAAAAAAAATGATTAATAAGTCTATGTGAAAAGATAATATACTAAAATGATCACATATACGAACACAAAAACAAGATGAATCTACTAAAATCTAAATAATAAGATTCAAAAACAAGTTGCATCTTCAAGTAATAAAAAAAACAATAATAAATCTGATGAATTTCACAAAGATCTAAAAGCACCTAACAATCACCAAATTCCCACAAAAACACAAAAGATAATGACATGCTGTGATAATCCCAACCAAACAATAAAGATTACAAAAATTGGGGCTTCAAAACCAATGCAATATTGGATGATTACCTGTATATGGTAGGTCAGAGATGGTGGTTCAAGATTTCTTGAAGATGAACAGAAGTTATGATGATGATGATTGAACCACCATTGATGCTCTTGAGGTGCAGTTGCAGGTGTTAAAAGATCCAACCTTTGTTGTTTCAATTCTGTAGAAGATGAAGTTTTTCAAGTTAAATAAATAAACGGTGGTTTGGACTTTGGAGAGAGGTGTGAGTCTGCAAAGATGAATTGTTTTTGGGACTTTCTTGTTATTCTGCCAGATCCTCATGGATTCCATCTTATGACGTCAACGAAGAAAAATGAAATAAATAATCTCAACTTAATTGGTTGTTCGGTGATGAAATGCTATTTTATGTTTGTTTATATTCATTTATTTTAGCAAACGAAGGAACGTAAACTTTTTTGTTTTTTTCATTTGGTTAAACAGCGAACATAAACACATGTTTGTTTACGGTTATATATGTTTAGCATCTTGAAGAACTGTATAATTAAAAATGATGTTAAAACTTGTACTAGATTTTAACTTAAAGAAGTTTATAACAATGCATATAGTATGATATCATGATTAATCCGATATTTGCATAGCCTGATTTGAGTTCATTAGTTCAATCAGGTGCATTCATTTCAACACCATAGGACTAAAACACTTGTTCAGTTTTACCATCAAGTTTAAAACAAACGAATGATTAAGATTTGTTGCATTGTTTGATATTTATTTGTAAAAAGAAAAAGGTTTAAAGTAACTAGAAGTGGAGAAAAAACCAGTTTCCGGTCCGAACTCAAACTGATATTGAACCGGTTTAAGAGAAATATGTTATGGTTAAAACCAACCGTCTGTTATGAATGGTTTGTAACCCACTCTTTTAAAATCAGTTAAACCAACCGGTTTCAAATCAAACCGATCATTTTCTATTTTGAAAACCAGTTTTAATCTGATTCGTGTTTAGTCAATGAGTCCCTGATCAATTGATTTGGAAAGAGACCCTATGATTTTTCAAAGTGGACGTCATAGGTTCGAGTCTCACTTGATACAATATATTTCAAGTGGGTCAAAGATTTTACCTCAGTGGGCCTTTGGGTGGTGGTTTTCCCTTAGAATGGTGGGCGGTCCGGCTCACAAGCGTTATCTGTGTTCGCGGGCGTGAGTGACCTTTCGCAATTGGCTTTACCTGGGCGACCGGGCTTAAAAAGTATTCATTGGCTGTTTCAGAAAAAAAAAATCCGATCCGAGTTTGCCAGTTGTTTACCCAAATCAAATTGTTTGGAACTGAACCGGTTTTGGAAGAAAAACTAAATGTGCACTTGTAAAAGTGAGCAATAAAGAAGATGATGTAAAAAGACAAAGTTGAGGTGTGAATACCTTCATTCATAACAGCACAAAACCGCTTGTGTATAATCTGAATTTTAAGCAGCGGTTGCAGCAGATGGATTAATGTTGTGTAGTTATTATAGAAAAAAATTATGTGGTATATGCCTTTATGCCTCCTTTTTGGTGGCAATTTTTACAAAATAGAATTTGACATTACTAGTGTTATGGATCGAAATCATTGTAAGGTATGGGACTTGTCCCACATCAGTTGTATGGGCAATTGATGTGGGCTTTATAAGCCAAATGGGTTCCCTCACCCATTAAACTAGTTTTTTGGGTTGAGTTCTTTCGTTTGATTTATAACAATGGTATCAGAACCAACCTCGGAGTGGTGGCCTGGAGAGAGCCAGCCGTGACCAACGAGGACGTTGGTCCTTAAGGAGGGACGAATGTTATAGAACGAAACCATTGTAAACCATGATTTTAATGAACCACCTAGAAAGCAACATGGGTCTAATGATAATCTGCATGTTCTTTTTATTTGAATAATATAGTTTGACTTAGTCTTGAAATAATGGAAACGTGGGATGCCAACGTTCTCCTCCTGATTGTAAGGAGTTAGTTTTGAATTAGTTGTTTATTGTTTTCTTTAAAAGGTGATTTAAGGGGTTGGAATGGATATGCAAAAAATTGAGTTCAAGTTCTTCTCTCTAATTGCTATCTAGTTTCTTTCTATTTTCTTTGGCCAACGATTAACTGTTGGACCCACATCACCTAGTGCTTTATTATGAGTGGTTAACATAATTTCAAATGAATATTTTTTATTGCGTTTGGTTCACATAATTTTGTTTTAAGAGAAAGTGGAATTTGCTAAGAAATTAGATTTAGAATTTTGTTTTGTCAAAAAGGATTTATTATGTTAATTCGTTAAAAAAGAACCTCTCAAAGTAAATTTAAATTCTAGTGTATTTAATTAGTAAAATACTATAAAATCATTAACAGTTATCACCCACATCAACCACCAGACATATGCACCCGTTGCTTGCTCACACACCATTGAGTGTTGTGGTGCCTACATTGATGGTGGCCGGAGACTGGGTGGTTGGTGGCGGCGACAACAAGGTAGGGAAACAACGGCGGGTGGTAGATGCGACGACGATGATTGAATTTCTTCACAATCTGAGAAGCTTCACAACTTTAATTTCAAATGAATCAACAAGTGTCATTGTTTACAGTCACAACCAACCATGAGACCACCACCATTCCACGTATATGGTATCTTCAATTTAGCATTGATCTGGTGGGCTTGTGCCCATTAAAGATCAACCTGGTGCAATTAAGTCCAAAGTCTTTTTGCACCATGACACCGTAAAGGGTATTTTCAATAACGATGGGTGGCCGATGCAGCAACAATGAGTCATCGAAGTTCCACTGAATTCTTTTAAAGTTTGAGGAGCTTTACCACACTAACTCCAAATGAATCAATAACTGTCATTGTCAGTAGCCAAAATCGACCATGAAACCATGGAGAGTATCTTCAGCTTGGGTCTAATCTGGTGTGCTCATGCCCATCAAGGGTCTACCCGTTACAATTGTGTCCAAAGTACCTTTTGCAATATAAGGGTGTTTACTGCCACACCTTAAACAAAGTTATGATCCTCATTCTTATCATTATTACTCTAACTAAAAAAGCATTCTAATGGTATATTATGCTTATACTTTATACATAATTAATGGTTTTTATATCGATATGACGTTGGTTTGCCCTTAAAGCTTGAGCTTCAGGCCTATCTAATGGGTTTTTATGGTTGCAACTCATATTATGACCTGAGAAGGGGGGAATAAGGTTACACCATCAACGAGATCCTCATAGATTTCCGCTTATAATGCCAATAAAAAAGTTAAACTCATCAAGTTGTTACTTGTTAAAGAACTTAAAGCTCCTTTTTAATATGATAAACAAGTCAAAGATAACATAAAAAGTCAACTATAACCAGTGTTACCGCCTAAAATGGGTGTTACCAGACTCTTTAACCGTCACACGCCAAACCGCCCCGACCCAAGATGCAGGAGACAATGCGTGCTCTACAACGTTTAAGATAACTAGGCGATGTGTCTAAACTGCTATCTCTACCCCACTTTCACGTTATGTTATTTACCCATATCTTTAATACAGCGGTCAATATTTGTGGGTTGGCCACCACTATATGCACATAGTAAGGATTGTACCCAGGTCTTTTAAGAGACATTCAAACACCCTTATCGTATGGCCATCTATGCAATGTTACGTGTTACTATCTAAAATATCAATTTGTTAAGTTTGCTTGATTTATATATCACTATAGTATTGATTTGATTTCTTCTGTTAAATTGGTTAAAAAACTAACCGATCATTGTATGTTTCCTTTCGCTTTTGTACATGCATTTTTGAAAAATGTACTTTTCTATGTTTTATATCGTAATTTATATAAAACAAAATCGTATGCAAATTGATTTTTATAATGCTTTATTATTTTCATATGCGTTATCTTACTATAAACTTTATCCACTTTATTTGAGCTTTTATGTTATTTTAAATTTTTAATGTTAGATAATTATTAAATATTTGCTTCTTAATGATTGTAATCATATAAAAAAACTTGTTATTCTGATAGTAAATAAAATAATAAGAACCAATCTTAATTATGAACAAGATGATAACAACAATAGCATTTGGTATTTGAAGGAATGATGCTTTTGCCCAAAAGTTCAAACTCCATTGGAATTGTCGTTGGGATTGATCATTTTATGCATATTCGTAACAATAAATAATAGATTCATGTAATATATGTTAGGATCGAGAAAGGGTGTTTAAACCTTACATGTATATTTGTCACACCCTGCTTATAGCGAAAACACGAGCATGTAACGGACGGGATCGTCATAACACATTGTTAAATTAACAGAGATGCATTAAATGATGAAGATCAACGTGTCATGACGTCACCGGACACAAATGGAGACTTGTGTCATGGTTAGTCAGTTCCACGACAAACATAGTCATACAAAACAAATAAGTGTAAGTCCCACAACCCGGGAACAAGTAATCAAATGTGAATAACAAGTAAATGTCAAATGCAACTGTCGAAGACATCCAAAGTTTAAATGATGTAAGTCTAAGATCATCGCTAAGGCAACATCCCTAGCAATCCTCAATGATTGTTACCTGAAAAGATATGCTCAAAAGATCAACATATTGTTGGTGAGTTCGCAGGTTTAAATAACAACCAAAACTTGATGTTGTGTAATAGTTTGGTAGGACATGAGTGCATACAGTTATAAGCAAGTACTATCATATGAGCATCACAACTAAACCTACGACGTACACAAAGAATTTGTCGGAACATAAATGCAAAATAAATGCAAGAGAATAATTAACGAGCTTCGAGTCAATTGACGGACTTGATAGTGACGGATGTCACAATATTGTTACGCAATTGCGTTAAATGCATACGAACAAAGTAATGCGTAAATAAATCTTTCAAGAAAAAATGACACTTATATGTACGTCTATATGCATGTACGTATGATAACTAATAAAAATACCAACGACAAATAAAAGCAAGTTATATCAATAGTATAAATAGATAAAAGATTTTATTATTTATAAATATCCATAAACCTCTTTATATATATTTTTGAAGTATTTTATTTTTAACAATGTTTAACTACAAATTAAACTATATTTTAACAAAACTAAGTCTCATTACTTTTTTTAATAAAATATTGTTTATTTCTAGAAAGAAAGTTATCTTGATTAATGTTGTATTAAATGAGAGTTATTAAGGAAACTTTATTTAAGTCAAGATTTTTATCAAAATTGTAATTTATTATGCTGGTAACACATGGACAATCCTAGGTGGCGTCTAGATGACGATTACGTGAACATGCAAGAAAAAATTCATAACCCACATAGAGATTTTGCTTTATTAGATTAGATACTCATATACCTTTGATTAAATTCACTAACTTTCATATATTTATAGAATTTAACCCTTGATGGATTTCAACAATTGATCAAACAAGATCATGGTTGTGGTTGGCTTCTTAAAGTACTTATTTTTTTCATTAACTCTCCCATATATAAATCTATATACGGGTCTAAATTGGATGCTTTATTTTAATAACAAACTCCTTGATTCAACTGATTAATAGATTTCACGTGCCAACATATTTACATATGTTTAAAACGTTTACAACTCAATGAATAAACTTTCTTATTTGTAATGTCAGTTTATTTGAGTTAATCAACTAGGTAACATAAAGTCAATAGACATGTTTAAACTACATATCATACATATACAAAATTAAATCATGTAACTTTACAAACACAATTTATGAGATATGATTTAATTAACGTAACTAAATCATGTTAGTTATCGTCCCCAAATCGCAGAAGTAGTGATGGTATAAGAATAAATTTTTCAAAAGAAATCTCCTCAATTTATTAAATATGACGAACTAAATCAATAAATTATTAAAACACATCTGGATCTATATCTATCCTCAGTTACTCACGTAATTCGAGCTTCTTATGGGTCTAATTTTGTCCTTTGCAGGATCAAAGTCAAACATCACTACTACAAAGTCAAAAATTCAAACTTTTTGAATATCACTATCTTTGTAGTCCTCTTTAATCTTTATTAATTTAAAATTGGTAAAAAGATATATTTCGAAAAGAAAGTGATTATTTTTAACATGTTTATAGTTTTAATCAAGATTAATCTTTAGTAATGAAACATGCAAAACAACTATGTAAATATGTCTAACTCGTTACGGTAAGTATTAACCTTCAAGCTCTAAAGAACGAAGCTCATATATACGCCCGATAAGATCAAGACAAATGTGTCTTGGTCACATACACATACCTATATTATATCACAAATTGTTAGAAAGGATTATTAGTATACGAATTGTCCTACTCTATGCATTACAAAAATAAAAATATCTTAAAAAGGTTTAGTGTAACTAAATATTAGGAAAAAAAAGAGTAAAAAGTGTAGGAAATATTATACTTTCTATTTTTAAATAAGAAAATATGAACGAATAGTGAAAATGAGTTTATGAACAGATACACATTTTTTCATGTATTTTATTGAAATAGAGATAAAAAACCGTTTCGAAATTAAAGAAATACAATCATATAAAATAGACGTATTTATAAACTAGCTATAGTAAAGCTTTGTGTTACACGGGTTTAATAAGTAAAATATAAATATAATAAAATATACTAATTATTAAATAATATTCTAAGATATAATATGACTGAAATTATATATGAGAAATGACTATAAGTAATAAAATAGTTATATATCAACTTTTTAAAAATTTGTTTTAATTTTTTAATTAAAAATGACATTAATAAATAGATCTCTTTCTTAATTTATTAAATTTAAAAAGATATTAATTAATATTATTTGTAATTAAAGTAATTATTTAATAGGAAAGAGATGCGAGAAATTTTTAATAAGAATGATTGCGATGTTGACACGTGTAATGCCAATATACCTTTTTATTAAAAAAAGATTTTTCTCAATATACATTTTTATTAGAAAAGAAAATTTTCTTACTTCGAAAGATCCTATCATTTTCCATAATCTCATGATAACCAATATTCATTTATGATAATTACTAATTGATAAATATATATAATTTTTTACAAAGAACACTAAAAAATTATATACATTCTCACGTCTCTCTCATTGACTATGCTATGATATACATATTATGAGAAACTATAAATTATAATGAATGAATGCTAACGGCATCGTGATTGTTTAATAAAAAATATTATTTCTAAGTTATAACACAAGTCAAGTGAAGTAGTTAAAACTGACCCGACGAATATTTCTAGACTTCGACCATATTTATAATGTATCTTTGGATAGTTTTGGAGAATCTCAACGTTAACCACATTACGGTTTTGTCACCTGTTGAAACTTTCATCGAAAAGTATCAGAGAGGTAGCAAAACGGGTTGTTGGGATGGAGTTTTAAGTTTAAATACAAAGTCATTTGAAGTTAGAGTGATATAACTTGATTGAGTTCAAGGGTTCAAATCGTATATATAACAAGTGATGTAAATTAGTTACGATGTGAAATTAGAAGTACATTAGATCGAATATGAGTTACCATCATAAAAAAATGGGTGTTGGTTAGGTTTCGCTTACACCAAACATTTTTTGCTTACTTTTATAAAAAGTTTTAAATATCTATTTTGTTACATGTGATTCTATAAACTATATTATAAAAATAACAAATTGTTTTTCTTTAACATCAAGCATTAGATAGAGAAGCGGATGTATACATAATTTAGACATTGACTTTTCACGTTTGGTGTAACTTGTAAGTCTTAAGTTGTAAGTTTGTAACACTAATTTTCAAATTATCATGATTAACCATTAACAACATTCCAAAAAACCAAGCCCACATGACAAGCCCAGATTTGCTATTGGGTCAATAAGCAATTGGCTGCTTGACGGATGAACCATTTTAGGCCGAAGATATTTAGGTGGTAACTTTTGTTTCAAATAAACAAACGATAACTTAATAAAATAATAATCAACTTTTAAACATTGTTGTAAAAATCGCTAGGCGCTAGTCGGGCGGCGAGGTAGGGACTAGGGATTAGTCGGGATTAATCGGGATTAATCGGAATTAATCGGATTGGTTTTTTCATATATAATTTTTAGTTTTTTATATAAATACATAAATTTTAGAATGTAATTTTAATAAAAAAGTTCAGTTTTATATATAAATATAAATATATCGCCGGATTTTCTAAGTTTTTCCCGGAATTTTTTTGAAAGTCGCCGGAACCCTACCGGAAAGTCGTCGGAATCACTGATTTTTGGTCGATTTTTGGCCGATTAAGACCGCCTAGGTCCGATTTGGTCCGATTTTGACCAATTTGACCGATTACCGATTAGGGGCTCCGATTATGTGAAATCGCCAAGGTGAAAGTCCGATTGGCGATTAGTCGCCGACTAATCGGCGCCTAGAGCCGATTTTTGCAACACTGCTTTTAAAAATATTTTAATAAGTTAACTTAAGTTTTAAAAATGTTCTAATTAGGTAACTTATTTTTTATATATTATACAAACTAAAAGTCTTAACATGTTTTTTAGCATGTTATACTTTTGGTTTCAATTTTTTTAATGACTGGTTAGTTGTTAAAGTTAGTAACACATAGTTAATAATAATTTTGGTTTCAATTAGAAATATATTTTTCTATCTTTTGATTTTATAATTAAAAAAATATGCATAAGTAACTAAATTAAAATACTTTTAAAACTTGATTACTGTAATATAACATTGTCCCTTCAAATAAATGTTGTGCTAACTATTTTTTTGTGTCCATGCATTTTAAAGTCGTAAAAGTAGAATTCTAAAATATTATAAAAGTGTAGTAGATATTTTTATGTAATTAATACACGACATTAATAATTACGTACTGATTATTTTATCTCTAAGTAACAAATGATCAGAAATAATTAGCAAACACTATAAATAATACACTTAATTACACGGGTCTCTGGTTAGGTAAGATTTCATTTTTGGTTTATAACTTTTAAAAATTACAAGGTTGATCCAAAACTTTGTATAGACATAACATATTTAGTTCATAAGTTGGATGGACGTTAGTTTTTCAGTTAAATTTCTAAAAAATGACTATACTACCCTTTAAAAATAGAAAAAAAAATAAAGAAAAACGGGTGGCCAGAGAAGACAAACGGGTGACAGGAGAAGATGGATCGGAGCGATGGTGGTGTTCAGAGAAGAAGAACGGAGTTGATGGTGTGGGGTGATTATTGTAAAATGAAATGGCCCCACTAATTTAATATGTTATATTTTATTATTAAGAGCATTTCAGTCATTTTATATATACTTAACTGAAAAAACTAACGTCCGTCTAACTCAGGAATTAAAGACGTTATGTTTTTGTAAAATTTTGAACCAACCTTGTAATTTCTAATAGTTAGGGATGAAAAGTGAAATCATGTCTAATCACGGGGACCACCCGTGTAATTAAGTCTAAATAATATAATTACCAAAAAGAAAATTCTAAAATGAGTTCACTAAACGTGATTATTTGAAATTGAGCTAAAAACTAAAAATTGGTTTGCACTAAGTTTTTTTTTACCAAATGTATAATACAATGTGGCTTTATTCAATATTCAGTTGTGCTTCTCATATGTAACTTTTTATAGCTGATGTTTTAAAAAAACAAAAACAAAACAAAGAAAGAAAGCAACTATGCAGTCGTGGTTCATCTTTTATCTGCGTTTCGATCTAACTTTATATAAAAAAGGTATTTATAGTAATTTAATTTTTTTCTCAGTTGGTGTATCTGATACATGTAAAGATAAACACTCAGTAATTATATATTTATAAAACTAGCTACAGTAAACCCATATGTTACACATTTTAAATAAATAAAATATTAATATAATAAAATTTATTATTATAAAATGATATTTTAATATATGATATGATTGAAATTATATATGAAAAATGACTATAAGTAATAAAACAATTATATTAACTTTTCAAAAATTTGTTTATATATTTTTTCTTAATTATAAATAACATTAATATATAAATATCTTTTTTAATTTATTAGATTATAAAAAAATATTAAATAATATAATTAGTAATTTAAGTAATTATATAATAAGATAAAAAAATAAAATTTTTTAATGATGATGATTATGATATTAACACGCGTCATTTCAATATACCTTTTTATTAGAATAAAAATATATTATATATCAAGGTTTAAAAGAAAATAAAAAATTTATATATCAACTCAAGTTTCAGACTAGAATTTCTGAAATAACCCTTAAACTTTCCAAAAAAGCTAAACAGACCCCTGATATTTTCAAATCTAACCATTTCAACCTCTCGCTCACAAATCAAAACAGAAACCCTAGCAACAGCCACTATCACACTCCACTCTGATCACATCACCCCCAAAAATGGCGTCAATGGCGATCTTAACTCGTAAATGGAGACCCCTTTCGAAAGCACTCAACCCGAAAACAATCACAACCTACACACATCTCTCACAAGAACCTCAATTAGCTGAACAATCACCACCGCCACCGTCACCGCCGGCTTCCACCGCCCCACTGCCACCGAACCCCGCCACCGGAAGCCCACTATACAACGAGAACTGGCGGAGCCCCATCCCCAACATTTCATCTTCAACATCCCCATCTCTTATCCCCTTAGGGTTTTCGCAGCTTCACCCCTCATCTCGAACAGAGGCTCTTTCGCAAACCCTAGATGGTGAGGGGATCATGAATCTGTTTGCCGATTGGATGACGTCACAGCGGTGGGATGATATCAAGCAGCTGTTTGAGTTTTGGATTAGATCGTTGGATAACAATGGGAAACCTAATAAGCCTGATGTGAGCTTGTATAATCATTACCTTAGGGCAAATTTGATGATGGGAGCTTCTGCTGGTGAACTGTTGGATCTTGTTGCGCAAATGGAGGGTTATAAGATTGAGCCTAATACGGCGTCGTTTAATCTGGTGCTTAAGGCTATGTGTCAGGCTAAAGAGTCTGAAGCTGCTGTGAAATTGATCGATCGGTGAGTCGCTGATGTTATCGTTTTCTCTTACTTTGATAGTGTGATGTAAGGAAATTATAGTACTTTGGTTTGAAGAATTGAAGTTAGCATATAGTTTATTATCCATATAGTGAAACTATGGTTGAATGCCAAATGAGGGACTTTCTATTTGCTACCTTATGATGTGAACGTATGCAAAGCAGGTTAGAGTTGCATTAAGTCTTACATCTGCATATAATAATTTGTGGGTGTTGTAGACTGTAGTAGTTCTTTGCTTTCATTTTAGTTAAATGACATAAGTTTAGAAGGTACTGTGAAAAAAACAATTTTAAGTATTGTAGTTGATGTATGATATGTCCCATGTTTGGAGGAAAAGAAGAACATTAAAAGGTGCAAGGAGTGTTGTATATACAAGAAGACTGATGTTAAAACCTTAGAAATATGAACTGGAACTTACATTAGTAAATATAAAATTGACTCTTTAAGATTTAAAGCGAACAACTTCTTGTATTGATGTGCCATTATTGGAAAAATTAGGACTTTGTATTCAGGTTTTGAGGGAAAGTAAATAAGTATATCAAAAGGTAGTATAGTATTGTAAATACAAATAGATTTTGATGGTAAAGTGTATTGGTAAATACAAGTTCGATGCTAAAATATGAAGTAGGAGTGCAGGGCTAGGGCAATAAAATCGAGACTGGATTACTTTTTAGAAATGAATTTAATTTCTTGTATTGAAATGGCATCAAGTATTTTAAATCATTATATTGTGATATTTTCAAGTTTCAACACCCCCCTCATTTTGTCTGACTTATACAAATTTGTACGTAATTACTGGGAACCAACTTTTTTTGTAAAAATATAAGAAATTCCCTCCGTGTGGTTAAAAATAGCAAAAAAAAAAACAAACAAACAAACAAAAAAGCGGTGGTTTCTATTTGACTACGTATTAAATCGATTTATATTTCATGTATTAGGATGATCCAAACTGGAAAAGAATCAAAGGTTGCTTTGCCTGATGAGGAATCTTATCACCATGTTGTTCAGTTGCTGCTAAGCCGAAATCAAATTGATGATGCATTAAAGTACATTGATTTAACCTTAAAATCGGGTTATATGTTGTCAGTTGACGTATTCACAGAGTGTGTGAGGAGCTGTGTTAATACACGAAGGCTGGATACATTAGTATCAATAATAGAGAGATGTAAGGTATGTTTTATTTTATTCCTGAGCATTGTAAATATATCCCATATAGGTGAGTTGCGACCCTGCTCTTGAACAGGTTGTTTTAGATTTTTTCTCCAACGGGTCAAATGGGTAAAGCCTAATAGTATATCTGAAAAGCAAACATGTCAAATGGTTCAGACGGATTGAACATCACCCAAATCATCGTATTGAAAAAGTTAAGATTACTACTGACCCTGCATGAAAAGGTTAACATATATTTAACCCAAACCCATATCAAACCTTTGCCAAACCTGTCAGTCCCGTCCAAATGCCACCTCCATTGTACACTTCAGATTTTTTTTTTGCTCTAACTGATTAAACTTCTTCTTTATTGGCATGTACTCTCAGAAAATGGATCAAAACAAAGCCTTATGTCCACCCTGGAACTTATGCACTTACATCATGGATGTTGCAATGCGCGCGGATAATAGTGAGTTGGCATATTATGGGCTTGAATTTATGGCAAAATGGATTGCTCGTGGAGAAAATGCAAGGCCACCTGTGTTGCTTTCTGTAGATGAAGGATTAGTAGTTAATGCATTAACAACTGCTGGTAGAACTTATAATTCTAAGCTTTTAGATGGCACATGGGCAATCCTTAAACGATCTTTACGCCAAAAAAAGGTCCCAAGCCCAGAATCTTATCTCGCAAAAATATATGCATATTCTTCATTGGGTAATTTGCAGAAAGCTTTCAGTACTTTGCATGAATTTGAAATATCTTATAAAGATTCTCCAAAAGAAACTGAAGAAGAATTGTTCTCTCCGTTTACATCATTGTATCCATTGGTTGTAGCATGCTCCAAGGATGGATTTGCAACTTTGGATAATGTATGCTTATCAGTTTGTTTTTGGTTTCTTTTGACATTTATCTTCTGATTCATTGCTAACTTGATATTCCTAATTTATTTAGGTCTATTATCAATTGGAGAATTTGAGCCGTGCAGATCCTCCATACAAATCTGTTGCTGCATTAAATTGTGTCATTTTAGGGTGTGCAAATATATGGGATGTTGATCGAGCTTATCAAACTTTTAGTGCCATGGAATCAAGCTTTGGATTGACTCCTGACATCCATTCATATAATGCTCTTTTGTGTGCTTTTGGGAAACTACACAAGGTTAAAATTTGGTGCAATTTCATGCATCTAAAGAATATTTTGGGTTATTATGCATGTTAGTGATGTTTTAATTTTGCAGAGAGATGAAGCCGTGAAAGTGTTTGAGCACTTGGTAAGTTTGGGTGTGAAGCCTAATGCAAAATCATATGCACTTCTAGTCGATGCCCATCTTATCAAGCGAGACCGACAAGCTGCACTCTCAACAATTAGCAAGATGGTAATCAATATTTTTTATATATATACAGTCAAAAGAGGCAACTGAGAAGATGGGTTAAAAGTCAAAACTAGAACTAGTTCTGGTTAAAAAAATTTGTTTTCTACTAGGAGTCAAAATGAATCTGCTCACTTTGCTCTGCCAATTTCCTTTTGTCCTTCTCTAAAAAAGTTATTAAGTATTGATGCATTAATTATGAGTATAAAACAGCTTTATTACTGTAATAATAATAATAATAATCTAGATCTTTGAATGGAACAATTTAGGAGGGTTGTATGCATTAAGAGTAGACTTTACTGAAGATCCAACTCATCCAACTCATGAGTAAATGAATGGTTGGAATTGACAACTTTGATACTAATATACTATATGTAAATCAGATTATGATATAATGCTATCATGCCCTGCAAGCAGGTAGTTGCAGGATTTGAACCAACAAAGGAGATTCTGAAAAAAGTTCGTAGACGTTGTGTCAGAGAGATGGATTATGAAAGTGATGATAAAGTGGGCTCTTTTGCAAAGGATTTCAAAATCCGCATGGGTGCTGAAAATCGGCGAGATACATTATTTAACCTTGAATTTAGTACCGAATATGCATAAGCGCTAGTCATGCACAAGAGAGCCCCTAATGCATCTATACTTTTAAATGTAAGGTACCCTAGTTTCATATCCTTTTATATACTACTCATATATATATGTATGTATTTTATAATATTTTTCGAAAACACGTGTATCTTTTCATTTCTTTGACCTTTTAGAAAGAACGAGTGATTTTGATAGGCTTGTGAAAAATGAGTTGCAGGTATCCTCTGATGGGCTTGGGTACCTCTTGCATTTTGGCACCACAGTGTTTGCCAAATATATTGTTGCAGTTGGGGCCGCTGGTAAGATCTTTGAACCAGTGTAAGTTACATGGTTTAATGCTTAGTTTGCTAGTAATGAGTAGTGAGGATTATTGATTTTTTTCTCTTTTTCTTGTATTTCTTTGTGCTTATCAAGTGCAACGACACAGTTGAATTTGTTTGTCAAAATAATCATAGGGCGATGCAAATCTGATATATTAGGCAGCTGAAAGATGTTTTGTAATTTCAGTGCTATGAATCATTGATGTTGCTTGTAGTATACCATGCAGAAATTTTGTTTTTTTTCAAATATAAAAGAAGTGTTATACATCATAGTTCTAGTCTTCACTTTGCTTTGGCCTCAAAGTTAAGCTTGACTGAAGCAATTATTCTTGCTTTAGACATTTATAGTTATTTAAAGGGGAAATCAAGAAAAAGACCCAAAACGGGACGCTTTTCTACTAAAAAACAAGGCTTGTGACACAATGTTCACAGGTTTGCAGGCGATATGTTCACGTGAGTAGTGAAGTGAGTTTTTGACCAGTTCTTTTTTAACACTTTACTACATGTCCGTGTGTATGTCAACAATTTCGTTCCTTCACGTGTGTTTGCGTGTGTGTTTACATGTTTGCATGTATGTGTTTATGTTGTGTTCTTAAATATATGCTATTATTTATAGATGATTTTTAGCGAGGTTGCAGAACGCAAAGAGGGTGGAAAGAACGCATGGTCGTATTGTCACAAGTCTCATTTCTATTTACCAACCCATTTTTAGTCCTTTAAATTCCCTTCGTTAAAAAGATTATGTTTATCTGCATTGTGTTTAGTTTAAGGATTATAACCTTGAAGAAATAGTGATAGACGTTAGAGCATTTGTAACGTGAGGAGCTCCCGTCAACATGCCATATTAGCGCCCAACCTTTTTTGCTCTTTTTCCTGACACTATAAATTTCTCTCACAGAAGTTGCAAGCGATTTCTACTAACACTAATCTTCTGTCTTTGGTGCTTTTAACATATAAAACATGACGCATGAAGTACCAAAATGCATCATAACGATGTTATATGTTGTATACATAAAAGTAAATTGTTAGATAGCAAATAATATAAAATTTAAAATGCAAGATACAAACTTACCTTTTAAGTTAAGTTTAATAACAAATATGAGTCTTATAAAAAGTTGATAAACTCAAGTCTTACATCAACCTTTTAACGCTCCCATCTCTCTTGATTTAAATTGTCATAAATATTTAGCTACACCTTACCATGTTTCATTATAGTTGGATTTTTTAGTGTACATGTTTGTCTGGTTATCATAATTATTTAGATAATTTAAAACTGTCAAAATTAACGACAACCCATCGATCTACACTCCTGAATTGAAGATTGTAGAAAAAATAAAAAAACATATGACCCCATTTAAAAAGCTCATGGCTTGAATTCGTTCAAAATTGACTTGTTTGTAAACAAACTAAGCTTGAGCCAATGCAAGCTTGCATTTAACTCATTTTTAAGTTTTTGTTTAATGTGTATTTAGTTATAACCAATTAGTAGGCCAATCATAATCTTTCCAAACTCAAGTCTTACATCAATCTAGTAATTTGTTGGTACAAAATCAATCTAGGTCAGATTCGACCCAGTTGCTGTTTAGTGGAGATAAAAAAAATGGGAATAAAAGAGCAACAATTTTAGGTCAGATTCGACCGAGTTGTTGTTTATATTCTAGTATTGTTTAGCTTTTAGATTGCCTTTCTGTAATAAGAATTGTGGAGATTAGCTTTCTCAAATTGACCAACTATCATGTTCTTTGTTTGACTTCATTTAATTAAATTCTTGGTTTCTATCATCTAGGCTCATTGGCTCTTTAGTTTGGGTCGTATAAAATTTGTTATAAAGCTTGCATTTATGTAAAAAACTAGGCTCAAATTTTAGATCGTCTAAAATTAACGAGCTGGCTTGTTTAACATTTAGCTCAGGCCGAAGATGAGACTGGCTCGGCTCGGCTCGCTAGCTAAGCAGCCCTACCCTAGTGAAGACAAATATTAACGGGTTAAATTCAGCAAAGGAAAAACATCATTTTACCAACCTAAAAACACAGGCAACACACGTCTCCATCTGACAACAAAGTTCATTAATGGAAACATCAAATGGCAAAAGCTCTTATGAAAGGTAGTAAACTCAGCAAAATAAAACTCAAAACAAGATCAAAAAACCAGGCAACAATTTTGATAGAAATGTCGATATTTTTGTAGTTTTGATGATCCAAACCGATTGACTGACTGACTGAATGATTGACTTTGTTTTGTATAGAAAGATATTGAACTTTTCAAAACAAGAATACTTGTGAGAAAAGCTGGAAAACACCCAAGTACTTCAATGACTACAACCCGCGTCACCTTGGAATTGATATTGATCTCCCATCACTGCTTCTTCTCCTGAAAAGTGGTTAATTTTGTGGTATAGTTAGTTGTTTGGAATGCGCATAAACTAAAATGTAGGTGTGAACCTCCTTAAAGACCACTAACCACCTGCCCGGTGCAAAGTGCTTTTCAACTAATCTCGTTGGTTAGCAGTATACTGGTAGTTCCCTTAAGTTAATTGGTAATAGGTTCTCACGGTCAACCAAAAAAAACTAAAATGTAGTGCTAACCTCTGGTTCGGCTGGTTTGGATTCTTCACCCTTGGGATGGTTTTCGTCACCTGAAGAAAAAAATCATGTGTTTTATATCTAGAGGTGGCAAGATAGGGCGGCCAGCTAACAGTTTGGGTTAAAAGGGGTCGGTAATTGGTACTCTTCAAAACGTTTTTTTGATGTTGGTATAAGAAAAGGTTGTTAACGATTAATGTGTTATTTATGATTACAGATTACAATAAGCAAGAAGGGTTCACGGTACCTCCATCTTCAGGCAAATCAGAGGTCCAAAGAGTGAGGTTGTCTCTCAAGAGTTGCATTATTAAGGTGCTGTCCTTGTAAGATTCTTCACTTAAGGAGTCCAGGTCAGCAATTGCCTCATCAAAAGCTTGTTTAGCCAAATGACAGGCCCTGCAATGGTTATCAAATTAAATTTATAATCAACTCTTGTAGATTTCTTCAATAAGAAAGAATAGGTTACAACCGTTACATAAAAGTACCTCTCGGGGGAGTTCATAATTTCATAGTAAAACACTGAGAAATTGAGAGCCAAACCAAGACGAATTGGGTGGGTTGAAGGGAGCTCCGTGTTTGCAGCAGCAGCAGCAGCCTGGAAGAACACATAAATGTTAAATTAAGGGTGTTAAAACTATTAATCTCTTAAAAAAACTGAAAATAAGATAGATACTAGTACAATCATTATATAAACGGCAAATCATTACTGCATTATATGCGTAAAAGAGCAAAGGAAATAACAAACATGCCTCATAGCCCTTCAATGACTGTTCGGCAGCATCCTTCCTTTCTTGGTCTGTCTTGAATTCAGCAAGGTACCGGTAGTAGTCACCTTTCCTGTATGTACATTGAGCATGATGATAAGAGTTTAGAAATTATAACTTTCAAAAGATTAACAACTCACACCTAGGAATATTGAACACAATGCGGCGCTCTTAAGATGGAATGGTAAACTTTAATTCCTAACTTGTGATCTGATAAGAAGTTACATATTACATTACTTTAATGTTAGAAATTCAAAAGGTAAAATTATGAAAATCTGTGTATGTTTAGGTGGTGTTTAATTTGCAACTTTGCACCCCGGATCACTATGGGTATGGGTTTAATAACATGATAAGATGAGTATGTGAAGAAATAGCTATGGATTTCTATACCCAACCCTTTAGATGGATATGGAAGATGCTCCATTTATGGGTTTCAACCTCGTTCCTCCAAACCTAATAAAATCAAACATACTTGACACCATCAGGCCCATACCCTCTAACCAACCCCCTTTTTAGAAGATTAAACCATTTGCAAAAAAACAAAATATGGACACCAAAAATCATTATGTTGATAAAAAACAACAAAGATTAAGTACAACAATATGCTTATAACTCAACATGACTGACATCTTGTGGTAAAAAACAGTAGCTTCCCCTGAGCCAGAAGAGGGTATGAGATGCTTATCTATAATCTCAAGAATGTCACTGCAAATTTTGGCAAGCTCGTCTTCAACCTTTCGGCAATAACCCTTAATCAAGGTAACATTGCTTTCATTTCCTTTTGATTCCTCCTTTTGCTCAATTGAGGACATAATACGCCAAGATGCCCTCCTTGCACCAATCACATTCTTGTATCCAACTGAAAGCAGGTTC